>PVIU01007377.1:0-92318 GCA_004026605.1 Ondatra zibethicus
ACAATACCTTAATCAAGAGCAGAAATATAACAAGATTGACCTTAAATTTATATCAATAAGGCAAAATTTATACCAATGTAAATTATCCATATCTATATCATCTCCCCCTTTAAATTTAAAGAACATTTAGAAACAATATTTGGGAATATGGGCGTAGTTACTTCTCTCCAAACTTCTTCCTGCTGTATGGGGGCGCTGTTAATCAGGTCTGTCATGTTGTATCCTGTTCATCTCAGTCACCAGTTGAGTGAAGTAATTTTCTGAAGGTGTTTACAGTGACCTTTCAGGAGGGCGTGGTCTATCAAACCATATTGGTCTAGAAGGAATCCACAGGGTCCCATCCTCTGTGAAAACAAAAGAAGAACCTCCTTTCCAAAGCACCATATCCTTAGACCCAAATTTTAAAGCCATTATGCCTTTATGATAATATCCATGCTGGTTTAGCTTAGCAGCCCAGACAATGAAACGTCGCTCTGTACTTCGTTCTTTACAGTTAAAAAAATTCAAAGAAAACACAATAAAATACATAATCCAGACATTTTGTGAATTTTCCATCTTTACGTGGCTTATTTTTTTTTAATCTTTGACTATCTGTACTCTGTCTCTTTAAAGACTTTACCCTTTTTTTTAAGGCATTAACATTATTTTATGACTCTCTATACTCTTTTTTCTTTTTTCTCCCAAGCCTACGTATTTTATCTAACAGTATGACCCATTTAGAGGTCTTTTATGTCTGAATATGTCCTACTGTGAATCTGTAATTCTTCAATGAACAGGAAAAGTTTTGTTTTGCATTTTTAAAATGCTAAACTCTTAAGAATCTAAGCTGCCACGATCCCAGGTCAAATACAGGTACTGCCTGCTTGCTCCGCCCAGTCCAACATGGCAGAGCCGCTTGTGCCTCTGAGCCACAACACGCAAAACATCTCTGTGTATGGCTGCGGAAATCCACCATGCTCTCCCGCCTGACTAAGCCTGATCCCGCCGTCTGCCCAGGCAGGAGGAGCTGAGCCAAGGCATAAGCGGACACAGAAACATCCGGGCCCACAAATACTCCATAGCCAGAGTTTGCACCGGCGGCAGGGCCCAGGAAGCCGCGTTTTAAAATCTTCGCCTTTTTTTTTGCTATTTTTATTGCCAAGTCAGGAAATCTCTCTGTAGCACGCAAACAGCAAAAAGCTGTGTTAAACTCTCTCTCTTTTTTAAGCCATCTTAGGTTTTTAAGTGGATTCAGTCCACGTTGAGGCGCCAATCTGTAGTAATGAGGGGCTCGGGCTGCGTTCCCGGCGCTGGGCCCCTTGTGCCATCCAGCTCCCGGTGTGTACCCGAAATAATTACACGGAAACTGTATTCATTTAAATACTGCCTGGCCCATTATCTCCAGCCCCTTATTGGCTAACTCTCACATATTATTTTAGCCCATCTCCATTAATGTGTATCGCCACTTAAGTCGTGGCTTACTGGCATGAGTCTAACCAGTGTCCATCTTGTGCTGGAGAAGCATGGCGTCCGCTACACAGCCTTCTCTCTCACAGCATTCAGTTCTATCTACTCTGCCCACCTAAGGGCTGTCCTACCAAAAGGCCAAGGCAGTTTTCTTTATTTAACCAATGAGGGCAATATACAAACAGAAGACCCTCCTACAACCAAAAGGTGTGTGCCACCACTGCCTAGTCTGTAAGGCTGATCAGTGTGGCTGTTTTACTCTGAATTTCAGGCAAGTTTTATTTATTAAAATGCAAATGAAATATCATTACATCGAATTTCTATCTCATACCTATTAGAATGGCTAAGATCAATAACACAAGTGACAGCTCATGCTAGCCAGGAAGTAGAGCATGGGGAACACTCCTCCATTGCCAGTAGGAGTGCAAACTTGTACAACCACTTTGGAAATCAATATGGTGGTTCCTCAGAAAATTGGGAATCAAGCTACCTCAAGACCCAGCTATACCACTCCTGGGCATATACCTAAAAGATGCTCCACCCTACCTCAAAGACACTTGCTCAGCTATGGTCAATGGAACTTTATTCATAATAGCCCCAAACTGGAAACAACCTAAAAGTCCCTCAACTGAAGAAGAGATCAAGAAAATGTGGTTTATTTACACACAATGAAATATTACTCAGCTGTTTAAAATGACATGAAATTTGCAGGCAACATCCTGAGTGAGGCAACCTAGACCCAGAAAGACAAACATGAGATGTACTTATAAATAAATGTATATTAGCTGTTAGAATAATCACACTACAATCCACAGACACAGAGAAGCTTAAGTAACAAGGAGGGCTCTCAGGGGGACACATGAACTAACTATATTTTCATCATGCCTATAGTGACCTAAATCAGAATGTGAGTAATAAAATACTTCCTATATCGGATGATATATGAGAACACTTGGCTCTTATTGGTGGCTTTCTTTTTGTTGCTTATGGAATCTTTAGTAGGGGGGATCTTTCTAGAGGAAGCTCCTCCTTATTAAGGATGTGATTTGAAGGTCTGTAGCCTTACCCCATTTCCTTTTCTTTGTGTCTACTTTCTTGTGATTGAAATTGATCTACAGCTCCTTCTCATGCTGTCACGTAGTCACCATCATTGTACTCTATCCCTTGTAGCACAAGTTCTTTTTTTTCCCCATGTTCTTTTATTTTTCCATTCAAAAAAAAAAAAGAATTACATTTCCTCCCCTTCTCCCAGTCCCCTCTCGCTCCCCCCACCTCCTGCTACTTCCTTAAAAGAGGGCATGGTGCCCAGCCCTGTGGGAAGTCCAAGGCCCTCCTCCCTCTATCCCATCCTAGGAAGGTGTATAGCACAAGTTCTAATAGGTCTTAATAATAAAAGCAAAAAATGGGACATTGGGGGAAATGCTGAGAGATCAGAGAAATGAAGGAGCAGACCACAGCCACCTTCCCTACTCAACCTCCCAGTCGAAAAGAGTGAGCTTCTATCTCCTTTCGCTTTATCACTTCCTCTCCCTGCCCGTCTGTCTGGAGAGTTCTCCAGACCTCTATGGTTAGCTAGTGGCTAGATTTGCCCTCTGATCTTCAGGCAAGCTTTATTTGTACAGACAAGATATCACCACAATGCCTAAATAAGATACAGCAGAAGAAAGTGCTTTTCATTCCTAAGCCAGTTAGTCACCTGTTTGTTGTTGTTGTTGTTTGTTTTTAGAAGACAAGGTTTCTCTATATTGCACTGACTGTTCTGAAAATAGTTCTTGAAACCAGGACAGCCTCAAAATAAGAGATCTGCCCACTCTGCTTTTCAGGTGCTAATATTAAAGGTGTGGGCTATCATGCCCAAGTTTTTAAGTTTCATATTATTGGCTGGTGGACCTGGAATGTAGTTTTTTGTACATGTCAAGCATATGCTGTTGTGATGAACTTCACCGATGTCACAGAGGCTATCATTTTTTTCTCTTTGGATAACGTGCATTCATGTCACTAACCCAGTAGTCAGAACCTGGTCCCAGAAACCCTGAACTTGGAGCCCCCATATAAGTATTGGAAATTGAACCCATCTCCTCAAGATCAGAAAATGTTGTTCACTGCTGGGCCACCTATCCTGCCCTGGATTTTTTTTCTTACTTCATTTTTTTCATGATCTCCATTTACAATGTTTGTATTTTCATCTATCCATCTCTAATGGTTTTAAACATGCATTCCCTTTTAGTAAGATCTTATTCATCTTACAATTTAAACTAAGACATTTCAGGTTTCTGGAAATGAGTGCAGAACTGAAATGAATGCATATCTCTTTGTATGAACTTCAGTGAGATCCTCTTTTTTGTTTGTTGATTTAGGTTTTTTTGCGGGGTGGGAGAGGGTCCAAACATGTACCTTTGGCTGTCTTGTATTTCATTTCATAGAAGAGATAGGCCTCTAACTAATGAGATTCATTAGCCCTTGCCTCCTGAGTGGTAGGATTAAAGGCAATTAAAGGCATGAGACAGTATATACCAAATAAGTAAACATCTTTTTTTGTAGTTAGTTTGTTCATTCATTCTGATGCATACATAATCTTGTTGTTTTTTTTTTTTTTTTTTTTTTTTTTTTGCTTGTCTCTATATGTCTGTTAATAGTCATTTCTCTTGGAAGGGTAAATCCTTTTCAAAGGGCAAAGAAATGACACATCTGAACCTCCTTTTCAGTTTCTTTCTAGGAAAAAATTCCTCTCTGTAATGGAATAAGTATGAAGCACCATAATCATGCTATTATATTGTCAAAGATGTATACATTGACATTGTGATCGGTATCACACTTTCTGTTGTGCACATGTATGGAATATTTCAGAATGCAGTGACCTATGATGATGTGCACATCCAATTCTCTTGCGAAGAATGGGCTTTGCTACAACCTTCCCAGAAAATTCTCTACAAAGATGTGATGCTGGAGACCTACAGTAACCTTACTGCTCTAGGTAAGACTGAATTTCCCTTCAACATTTAAAATAAGGAGACAACTATGTCTTGGTTATTGATGCTCTTCTATACCTAAGACTGAAAAAGCTGAAGAATGAGGTGTATAAATCAAGCATGCTTCTTAGGTCACTGAATGTAGTAACTTAAAGTTTGCATAATTTCCAGTAATATATCATCCATTTTCTGGTTCTATATTTTAGGTTACAAATGGGAAGACCGTAATATTGAAGAACATTGTCAAAGATTTAGAAGACATGGAAGGTAATTTTCATGTGCAAGCTAATACAGATGTCCCACAGAAGAATTTTAATGTGCCTTAGAAGTTTTAAAGAAAAGCAACTGTCTAAATAAGCACACCTTTAAGTTTATTGATGATTATTAAATTCTCACAACCTTAATGTCAAGTATCTAATCTGTTTACAAGGCGTTCTTCTAAGAATGAAAACACTGCTGGGCAGTAGTAGCACACACCTTTAATCCCAGCACTGGGGAGTCAGGCAGGTGGATCTCTGTGAGTTTGAGGCTAGCCTGGTCTATAAGAGCTACTTCCAGGATAGGCTCCAAAGCAACTCAGAGAAGCCTTGTCTGAAAAGAAGAAGAAGAAGAAGAAGAAGAAGAAGAAGAAGAAGAAGAAGAAGAAGAAGAAGAAGAAGAAGAAGAAGAAGAAGAAGAAGAAGAAGAAGAAGAAAGGAAAGAAACAATGCATTAACAAATATCACCAATTTAATCATAGTCCCATGAGAGCTAGGCTGTAGATCTGTCAATCAATTTAGTTCCATACTATCGTGATATAGCAAAGCACATACCTGATCATAAGTACATGTTAAAGTCTTCTAATAAGCAAATAATCATTAGTAAAGTTAGTGCTACTCATATTCTTGTGGTGAGTTACCAAATTATTGTGAGTGTGGCAATTTATGAGAGTTAAGAAGGTTATTGTGGAGAAACTTTAATAGCATATCTCCGTGAGGAACAAAAAATTAAGCTGTGTTGGTGCAATATGGAAACTTTAATTTGCTCTGTCTTTATTGGTATATTATATGTCACTCTTGAAACAAGCCATGAATGCCTAAAGGATAAGGAAAGAATAGCAATGTACCTCTCTCCTAGAACAATTAGAAGATATGCAGTAGTCCCCACTTTGAGTAGACTTTCTGAATGTGAAATAAGTTTACAATTAATGTTTTTCAAACTTCACCTTAAATATATTAACTCATACCACAGAAAACTCTGGATACAAAAAGTGGAAATTCTTCTGTTTGTCCTGGTTGACTTTGCAAATATAGTGTGACTCACAATATAGGAGAATGTTATGAATGTAATCAGTGTATAACTCTGAGTTCTTCCAGTTCTCTTCAGTTACATGAAAAAACTCACATAAAAATGCTATAAATGTGGGCCATGTACTAAGTGCTCTGAATATCACAGGTATCTTCAAGCACACAAAAGAACCCATAATGCAGAGGAGCCCTATGAATGTAAACAACCTGGTAAAATCTTAAGATCTGACTCTTCTTTACCATTATACCAAACTGTCAAATTAAGTTATACAGATAGAAAAACATTCATCAACATAATGAATGTTGTAAAGCATTTACATGTGTCAATTATCTTCACAGGCATAAAAGAAGTCATACTGAAGAGAAGCCCTATGCATGTAGTCAATGTGGTAAAACCTTTTCACAGCGGAGTCACCTCCACATTCATAAAAGAATCCATACTGGAGAAAAGCCTTATGAATGTAATCAATGTGGAAAAGCGTTTTCACAACAGAGTCATCTCCACACTCATAAAAGAACACATACTGGAGAGAAACCCTGTGAATGTAAACAATGTGGTAAAACATTTGCAGATTACAGTCATCTTAAAAGACATGAAAGAATTCATACAGGAGTGAAACCCTATGAGTGTAATCAGTGTGGTAAAGCCTTTTCAAAACACGGTAGTCTCCAAATACATAGAAGAACTCACACTGGAGAGAAACCATATCAATGTAATCAATGTGGGAAAGCTTTTGCAGATTATAGTTATCTTAAAATACATGAAAGAATCCATACAGGAGAGAAACCCTATGAATGTAAGCAATGTGGGAAAGCCTTTTCACAACCTGCTCATCTCCAGATTCATAAAAGAACTCATACTGGAGAAAAACCCTATGAATGTAAACAATGTGGTAAAGCATTTGCAAGTTGTAGTTCTCTTAAAATGCATGAAAGAACTCATACTGGAGAAAAACCCTATGAATGTAATCAATGTGGGAAAGCATTTTCGTACCTCTGTAGTCTCCAAACACATAAAAGAACTCATACCGGAGAGAAACCCTATGAATGTAATGAATGTGGGAAAGCCTTTGCAAAACATAGTGCTCTCCAAACGCATAAAAGAACTCATACTGGAGAGAAACCCTATGAATGTAAGCAATGTGGGAAAGCCTTTTCACAGCCTGCTCATCTCCAGATTCATGAAAGAACTCATACTAGGGGAAGATATCCACGGCCCATCTGATGCCACTTTGTTCAGGTGGGCACAAGCCACCCACAGGCCAACCTGGATCCTCAAGCTCTGGGGTGGCAGAAAGACATACAGGGCTCATCTGACCACTCTCTGCTCAAGCAGACACAGGCCAGCCTGGCTCCTCAAATTGTGCCATGGCAGGAAGATATATCCGGGCCCATGTGATACCACTTGACACAACCCACCAGCATGCCAACTTGGGACCTTAAGACCTTTACTGGACAGAAGACATCCAGGGCCCATCTCATGCCACACAATGCAGGTGGCATCATGCCACCCATAGACCATCTGTGTCCTCACGACCTGGGGTGGCAGGAAGACATTCAAGGGCCCACCTGGCACCAGACAGTTGGCTCCAATATGTTGAGCAAGCATATGGTAGCGAAAGAAGTGTATGGTTCATATGCTATGGGAACAAGGCAGGACAGAAGTGAAGGTGGTAAGGTGTAGGCTGATGTTGGAGGCTTTCTTACCACTCAGGGCCATTATGATATATACTGTCTTGGGCTACTGCCAAGGGTCATCTCTGGGTCTCATGAGAGTACCACAGCAAGAGTCTGTTGCCACCAAATGGCACATGGATGCCAAGTATCTGGGGTGCCACTGTGGCCATCTAGGTGTCTTAAGAGCCATTCTGCCACCAGAGTCATGTTGATCTGGGTGGCCTGTGCTGCCATATGGGGCCATTGTGTGTTCCATACCCAAGCTGCTGATGAGGGCCATGTATGGGTCCGTAGCCCTACGACAGCCAGGGTCTGAGCTGACATTTGATGTTCCTGTTGCAACTGAAGGCTGTGTGGTTTCCTGGTGTCTGATTTGCCACCTGGAACCATATTGGTACCCACGGGCCATGCTGCATCTGGACTATACAGATATAAATGTTATATACTGATCTCTGGTGAAATCTGGGCCAGGACTACAGCTGGGGGCCAAGTCAGGGTCTGTGACCCTACTGCAACCAGGATCTGTGGTTCTAGTTGCCAGGAAGACCATGCGAACTCCTGGGGTCTGGGTTGCCACCTGGGGCCATATTATTTGAGAATTTCATTGCTGCCACAACCATTCTGGCCTGTGTGGCCTGTGCTGCCACTAGGGAACGTGGTGACATATGGACCCAGGTTGCTGCCAAGACCATATCTGGCTTTATGGTCCTACTATAGCCTCAGTCTGTGTTGAAGCCCATAACCCATGAAGCCATGAAGGTCCAGGTAGATGCACAGGGTCAGATCAGCCACCTGAGTCCATGTTGAAGCTGACGCCATGCAGATCTGAGCAGCTCATGCTGCTACCCAATGCCGGGTGATATCTGGGCGAGAGCTGCAGCTGAGGGCCATGTCTGGGTCCGTGGCCCTACTGCAGCAACAGTCTGTGTTGATGCCAGAAAGTTCCTGTAAGCATGGAAGACCATATGAATGCCCAAGACCTGTTGTCATGTTAGGATCCAAGTGCCAGTCTGAGTGGCACCGCCACCTGGAGCAATAGTGACATCCAGACCTGGCTGCTACTGAGGACCATATCTGGGTTTGAGGGTCTGTCCCAGCTGGGGTCTGTGTTAAAGTCCCAGGCCTATGTTGCTACCAAACGTTACTTGGAAGCCTGGTGATAGAGCCAAAATCTGTGACTGGTGTCTGGTAGCCATGCTGCGACCAGAGCCATACTTGCTTGAGTGGCCTCTGCTTCTACCCAGAGCCAGTATGTCATTTAGGCTCAAGCCCCTGCTGAGGGCAATGTCTGTATCTGTGGTCCTGCTGCAGCAGGGCTCTGTGTTGCTGTTTGTCCCATGTCATCTCGGGGGATGATAGAAACTGTGTCATGAAATCAGAGGCTATGCTGAGCCATCCCTACACTTGGCTTGCCCCAGGATAGCTGGTCCTGTCTCTCATTGGCCATTGCAAGAGAACTACCCCCACACCTGCACTCTGGGGAGATGCCCCCCCCACCATTGGTGAAAGAGGATTTACCCTGATAATTTGGCCATAAGGGAGCTGGCTCCACCCACCCCTTGCCTAAGGGAGGAAGCCCCAGTTGCCTAGACTGACCAGCTCAACTACTACTCAGACATAGCTGAGCCTGGAGTTGGCCCATTCTAACATCTACCCTATTAAAGACCTACTGGAACTCATGAAGGGACTGGTCCTGTGGAGCAGTACCTCAGGATCCCCATGACTTGGGGTAACTGTAGGATATCCAAGAGGAGTTTTGGTGACGATTCAATGATGATGATATACCAGAACCCAAAGGCCTTGAACAAAACCAATGACCCATTGCAATGAATATTTGCAAGTAAACCCAATTGGACAAAAGGGTATACTTTGAAACACCAAGACTCCCAACACCACCAAGACAAATGAGGTGGTAGGAAAGATGAAGGAGCAAAGAGGTTTTTTGTTTTGTTTTGTTGTTTGTTTACTTACCTGTTTTGTTTTGGTTTGATCAATTTTCTTTTGGTGGGAGGGTTGTGCAGGGATAAGGTGAAGCTACAACTGGACTGAAAGGTGAGCAGAACTGTGGTGTATGATGAGAAATTCCCAAGGATTCAATAAAGAAATTATGTTAAATTTAAAAAATAAAGTTCTCAGGGCTGGAGAGATTGCTCAGTGGTTAAGAGCATTGCCTGCTCTTCCAAAGGTCCTGAGTTCAATTCCCGGCAACCACATGGTGGCTGACAACCATCTGTAATGAGGTCTGGTGCCTTCTTCTGGCCTGCAGACATACACACAGACAGAATATTGTATACATAATAAATAAATATTTTAAAAAATAAATTTGAAATGATCTCATATTGGAGAAACTCTATAAATGTAAGCAATGTGATAAAAACCTTTGCATGTCACATTTATCCTCAAAGTCATGAAAAAATTCATAATGGAGAGTAACCCTATGTAAGTAAGCAGTGTTGTGATGTTCTTGCCCATTACCTTAGTCTTTGACCCTAAAAGAATTCATCCAAAATTAAATCCTACAGTGTGTTAGTAGTTAAAGCCTTTGTATATCACAGTAGAATTTGAGGATTTTAAAGACCTCATACTGAAGGAGAATCTATGAATATAAGGGATTTGTTAAGGTCTTTAACCAACAAACTTACATTTTATTACAAAAGATTTTTCTGGAGAAAAATATATTTTGTCTTTCAAACTCATGAACTGTGAATTTGAACAAAGGTAAACTTTGAATATCACAGATTTCATTACATGAAATAACTCATCCAAGTATAAAACTTTATGAATGTGTGGTAATGCCTTTTCTATTGCTGTGATGAATGTCTAAGGGAACTTATAAAATCTTAGTTTGGCACATGGTTCTAGTGGGATACAAGATTATCATGAGAGAGCCATGGCAACTTGTGCCAGCCATGACAGTGAAAGCAGGAAGCTGAGAGCTCATAATTTTAACCTGAAGCATGGAGCAGAAAGTAGCAACTGAAAGTGGTGTGAGGATTTAAAAATCTACTACCAGTGAAATATTTCCTCTACAGGCTGGCATTCTCTAAATGTTTCAAGTGATACCAACAACTAAGAAGTATTCTCTGATCTTGAAACCTACATGCTTGCTTTCTATTAGGTGAACCAAGTAATAATAAAAAACTCGTTATGTAAATGTTTCGATGTCTCAACATCTGGGTTACTGGAATGAGTTTTATATAGAAAAATAGTTAAGAATGAAAATGTTTTTAACAATTTGTTCTAATTTTTATTATATGATGTCAATGTGTCTTTGGGTACATCCATGTGCTTGATGGTTCCCAAGAAGGTTAGTGTTAAGTCTGGAGCTTGGCCCCTGCCCCTGACATCCATCCCAGCCTCCCTGGCCTGGGAGTTGCATTGGTCTGGATTCCAAACCCCAGCATGCCACTCCCACAGGGTATTTAAGTGGGCTCCCAGAGAAACACGTGGTTCCAGGTTTGCATGTGCTCCCTGCTTTCCTGTCTCCCAGCCTTGTGCTCGGCCACCCGAGAGCATCGTATTTAACAAAACGATGGGCATTTTAATTTAGTTTGATCTGCCTAATTGGACTTCTTTGTGCCGGCAGAGCCGCCCCTCTTATTATTTTTTTTCCTAATACTTGGACCCTGTGATCTTTCTACATTTCTAGTAGGAAGTATATAGGAAGTTGTCAAAAAAAATCACATGGTTCCTGGGCACAAACTTGTCTTAACTACTCGGTTGTATCTAGCCCTATAAATATTTTACAGCCTTTATATATAGTCTTGACATTACAAAATAGGGAAGAACTCATACATGAGACTAGCCCTATTCATTTAATCAATATAATAATGACTTTAGTCAATACAGTTGTCTCTAATTTCAAGAAAAAAATTTTTTCAGCTTTTTTTTATTGTATCCTTGAAGCAAATACATTACCATATTCACTCAAGTCTGAGAGTGGAGATCACAGTATTGTTTGTATTTTGCATTTGTAATTGGTATTGAAGTGTTCTGTATATGAGGCAAATCCATTTATAGAAGTTTATTTGGTAGTTCATATATTCTCTGATTTCTGTTTTTCTTCTGTTGTGCTTTCAGTTGGTGATAATTTTATTCTGCTGAAATGTATAGAATGGGATGCCCATCATCTAAGTGGTTCATTGTTTATTTAAATATCAGACAGTATGTAATCATACTTTTGAAATAAATGTGTCTGAAAAGGTGGTGAGTTTTTATTACTCTTTTTTTATGTTTTCACAAATTTCCCTTAGATGTGTTCTAGCCAGGCCTGGATGTCACTAAATAGTCAAGGCTGCATTTGAACTCATGATTCTCATGTGTCAGCCTTCTGAGTACAAGTTCAAGGATAGAAGATACACTCCCAATGTCTACAGTTTTGTTAATACATTTTAAAAATGTTAATGTTAAAATGCTTAATAGAAGAGGATATAAGAACCAGTGAATATATTATCTGTGTACCCTAAGCAGCATTTTCATATACCATGGTGATATAATAATGTAGAATAATCAGCAATCAATTGTAGAGCAGTTTGGTGTGTTATGAATATGTATGTGTATATATATACATATATATATATATATATATAATTTGACATTCCTACTTATTTATGATCTAGTTTTTATTTGGCATTCCATCTTGAAGTATTGTCCTCTAAGGGAATCATCTAGAAATTCTAGATAATCTAAGAGCAATGAGATTTCTTTTTTAAAAGAGATTTCCATTATGTATGTGTGTGTGTAATGTGTTTGTGGGTTTCTATGCCATGGCAGATATGTTGCAACTGGAAGAAAATCTCATGGTTTTTTTTTTTTTCCTTTCATATGGCAATTGCAGTGATTTGAAAGAAAATGGTTCCATTAGGTAGTAGCACTATTTAAGGTATGGTTTTGTTGGTTTAGACATGGCCTTAATGAAGGAAGTGTGTTACTGTGGGGTGTGGCCTTTGAGATCTCCTATGCTCAAACTATGCCCAGTGTGACACACAGTTGCTTCTGCTGCATGCTGATCAAGTTGTAGAATTATCTGCTTCTCAAGCACAATATCTGTCTGCACACCACCATGTCCCACCATAAAGATAATGGACTAAGCCTCTGAAACTGTAAACTACCCCAAATTAAATGTTTTCCTTTATAAGAGTTGCCATAGTCAAGTTTTCCCTTCCCAACAGTGGAAATCTTAACTAAGACATAGATCTAGGTCAGATTGTCAACCTTGTACATCACAGTTTTTTCTTAATGAGACATCTCAGTGGTGTTCATCTCATATTTGGATATTATAAACATTACATCAGTAGAATATTGTCTCCTATTCAAATTGTAAACAATCATTTAAAAATAGAGGAACATGGGACAATTTGAACAATAAATCTTATATGAAAATGATAGCTTTGTCAACCTTTTTTGGACTGTTCATTTATTCTTAGGGCTAAGCTATTGTTCATATCATTTTCTCATAACCATAAATGAATGCCACAGAGTTTTCTCAGTGTGTAAAGTTGGTTACTGCTAAGCCTAGTGTACTGAGTTCAAGCTCTGGGAGACCCAGATCACTCCTAAAAGTTTTTCTCTTATTTCTACACCTGGGCTGAATACATGAAAACTCATACACCAGCATATACACAAATATTTGGTGGAACCAAATAGAAAACCCAGATGTCAATCCACACACTTACGAACACCTGATTTTTGACAAAGAAGCAAAAACTATAAAATAGAATGAAGAAAACATGGTCAACAATGGTGCTGGCATAACTGTTTATCAATATGTAGAAGAATGAAAACAGATCTATATGTATCACAATACACAAAACTCAAGTCCAAATGGATCAAAGACCTCAACATAAAACCAGTCACACTAAACCTCATAAAAGAGAAAGTTGGAAGTACACTTGAACGCATTGGTACAGGACTACTTCCTAAATATAACCCCAGTAGCAAAGAAACTGGGAGAAACAATAAATGTGACCTCCAGAAACTGAAAAGCTTCTGTAAAGCAAAGAACATCATCAACAAGACAAAATGGCAGCATGCAGAATAGGAAAGATCTTCACCCAGCCCACATAAGAGGGAGGACTGATCCCCAAAATATACAAAGAACTCAAGAAATTGGTCATCTAGAGAACAGATAATTCAATTTAAAAAATGTGGGAGGGTGATATCTGTATACCAGTATGTGTTGGAAGTTAAGACCTAGCAGGCCAAAAGGAGCCAAGCTGTAGCCTGCCTGGAGCTGTCAAACGTCTTGTCTGTGCCTAGCCAATAAAGAGCCTACCAACAGGTGCTGTCAGAGGTCCTGATAATGCCTAGCCAATGAGAGATGAGCATGAAATGTCAACAGTCAACCAATCAGAATGCCCGGGTGCTGGGAGGGTATATAAGGTTTTCCTTGCTGTTAAGTAAATGAGTCTGCTGTAAACCTTCCACCTGACTCCTGGTGTCTGTGGTTGTTGATGTCATGCCTTTTCACCCCCATCCCCGAGGAGGATGTTAGGACTCAGCAATAAGTACTCGGCACACATGTACTATGGGGGGCTGAACTATGAAATCCTAGTGCTGACGTTACATACTGTGGGAGGCTCATGCCTATAGTGTAACACTCATTTTGCATTTACTGTGGGATGATCATATGAATAAAGAAGCACTTATGGTGCATGTACTGAAGGGTCTCATTTATATAAGGCTCCATTCATGATACATTTTCTATGGTTGGCTCAATCCTGTAACCAAGTTCTCATAGTCAATGGACTGTGGATAGCTGACATCTGCAAACCTGTACTCATGATGCATGTAATCTATCATGCCTATAAACCTACACTCATAGTACATGTATTTTAGAAGACATGCCTGTAGCCCAGAACTCCTGGCAGGCACTAGCCTGAAACAAAACTCTGATGATTCATGTCTTTTGGGAGGCTGATATATGGATACCAGCACTTACAGTGCACGAACTGTGGGAGGCTCAAGCCTATAACTCAGCATTCATTGTACTAGCATTGCAGGAAGCTCATGGCTATAAGCCAGTATTTATGAAAGATGTACTATGGTGGTTTCATGGTTGTAATTTGGTACTCATGGTGCATGTACTTTTGGAAGCTTCAGGCTATATCCCAACATTCACAGTGTGTTTGTTGGGGCTCATAGCTGTAACCCAGCATTCATGCTGCATGCATGTAGTGGTCTGGCTCATACCTATAAACCAGTACACATACTGCATGTGCTCTAAGACACTCAGGTCTATAACCAAGCACTCATGGTGCTTCTAGTGAGGGAGTCTTACAGCTGTATCCTAGCACTCATTGTCTATATAATATAGGAGGTTTGTCTGTATAACACAACACTCCTTGTGAATGTGAGATTGAAATCAGTAACCCAGCCATCACTGTGCATGTACTGTGGGAGGTTCGTGTCTGTAACAACAGATTCATAGTGGATATGCTATAGTGGCTATTTGCTGTAACATAGAACCCATGGTATGTGGATAGTCATTAGCTGACACCTGTAATCCTATACATCATGGTTCATGTGCTATGGAAGATGGATGCCTATAATCCTACACTCAAGATATGTGTACTGTGGGATGTTTATCCCAATACCTCTACATTGTGAGTGTACTATGCAAGGTTCAAGCCAGTAACCCAACATTAGTGGTACATGTACTGTGGAAGTTTTATGCCTATAACTCAACATGCATACTGCTGCATGAATGTGCTATGTGGGCTCTTTACTATAACCCAGGACTCATGATTCATGTACAGTGGTTGTCTGACACCTGTAATTCTAGCAGGAATGGAATCTCTTATGCATAATATACCATTTGCGAATATCTCTAAGTTTATTTTCTTGCTTTATTGCTTCAGTGGGTGCTTTAAACACTATTTTGGAAGGGAGTGGGGATAGTGGATAGCCCTGTCTCATTACTGATTTTAATGGACTTGCTAAGAGGTTTTACCTTGTAGGGTGATAGATCCTTTGTTCTGATGTGTTATGTTCTTCAGGTACTGTACATCCCAAGATATCTGTCATTCACATGTTAGGTATTGTTAAAGACCTTTTATACCTCATGAAAGAATCATGTGACTTGTCTTTTTTATATATTTGTACTGTTTATTACATTTTTGGTTTTCATATGATGAAGAATCTCCATATCTCTGGAACAAATCCATCTTTATTCTGATAGATGATACATGTTTTTATTGTCTTTTACCAGAGAGGGTCTTTATTTTGTCTTTGTTTTTTAATGTTATACACTTGAAATTAAAATATAATTATATTGCTTCCCATATTACCTTTCATCCTGCCAAGCCCTAGTCAATTCCTCAATATAATATTTTCAAACAGTATACAGACATGAATAAAAAAGACTATCTGACATGACCAAGTAGATATTAAGTAGATTTTATCCCTGAGATGCAAACATGATTCAATTTAAGCAAACCAGTAAATATAATAAAGCATATAAATGAACTAAAAGACAAAAATCATGTGATCATTTCAATAGATGAAGGAAAAGTTTTTGAGACCATCCAACATGGCTTAATGATAAATGCTTCCTAATAATGTACAAAGAGAAAAAAATACCTCAACATAATAAGGTGTATATGGGAAATGTAGTTAACATCTTAGTAAACAGAAGCTTGAAACAATCCAGAGGAAGTAAAAAATAAGACGTGGATGTCTATTATACCCACTAATTTATAATGTTATAAGCTCAATATGAATACACAACTAAGAAGTCAAACTGTTTCTATTTGGAGATAACATGGGCTATCCCACAAGTTCCATAGGAAATTTTAGAAACAATAAGCTAATTAAACAATATAGCAAGATACAGAATCATCTTGCACAAATCAATTGCTTTTCTATATACAAACAACATACAAATAGATGATAAACAAAATCACATTTATAATAACCTCAAAGAAAATAAGAATGAACCTTATCAAGGAAATGAAGAGCATATGCAATGATAAAGACACGAGAAAATTAAAAGTATCTGACACTCACATTGGTAGATTTAATAATGTGAAAATGATAATTTTACATAGTACAATCCCAGCTAAAATCCTCATATCATTCTTCATGGAAATTAAAATCTATCCTAGAATTCATAGGGATCCACAAAAGGCCACAAGCAGGCAAAACAATCCTGAACAAAAGAAATAATTCTGGAGAGATTAACATTCTGTATATCCACATATATTACAGACCACTAGTGAGAAAAACAATAAGGTACAGGCAGAAAAACAAATGAAAATCAATTAAAGTAAATTGAACTCTTAAAAACACAAGTACATGAAATTACAACTATTTAACATCTGATAAAGGTGCCAAAAGTATAACCTGGAGAAATGACAGTATTTTCAACAAATGGTCCTATGAAAACGATATCAACATTTGAGAGACTAAACAAGTTTTTAAAATGTTAATACTAAAATATTTGATAGAAGAGGCTATCACAAACATTAGATACTGTGTGTGTATCTAAAGCAACATTTTTACCTATTAGGTAGAGATATAATAGAGTAGATTATTCTGTAATTAACTCTACATCTGAGAACATAAATTGATACAATAAGGATATGTATATAATGTTTGGCTTTTCTTCTTCCCCATGAGGCAATTTTTATCCAGTTAGCACTTCATCTTGAAGTATTGCCTCCTAAGAATTATCTAGAGATGCCATGTAATGTAAATTTATTTATTTTTTAAATAATTCTGGTGTGTTTGTGTGTGTCTCTGTGTGTGAATGTATAATGTGATTATGTATGTGTAAGGAATGACAGATAGGTGGGGACAAGAAGAAAACTTTGGGATATTATT
Organism: Ondatra zibethicus; assembly: GCA_004026605.1. Taxonomy (NCBI): domain Eukaryota; kingdom Metazoa; phylum Chordata; class Mammalia; order Rodentia; family Cricetidae; genus Ondatra; species Ondatra zibethicus. Next base: position 17,201 of record PVIU01007377.1, read on the forward strand.
TTGGCACTCTTTATATTATGATTAAATCAGGGTATTTAAAATATATTATTGGAAGGATTGTATATGTGTGTTGCATCAAAGTAGGGAAATCTGCTGCAGACTTTAAATAGGATTTCATAACAATGTTACTCTATCCTTGAATGCCATGAATGAACATTAAGATAGGATAACTGTGATCACCCTCTATGTTATATGGCTCTCAGGAATGAATCAGCCACAATGTCAACACTAGGTTCAACATTCCCTTTCTACTTTCTTTGGCTCAATTTTAAGTAGAAATATCTTGCTAGTGGGTCAAGAAGCTGTACACTTGTCATACTTGAAAAACCTGTCTTTTAGAAAGTTAGTCTAGGAACCAGACTCAAAAACTAGAAGTAGTGCCAGTCAGCAGAACTACAGTAGTACACCTGCCTGCATTCCTGACCCCCACCCTATTCCCAATCATCCCATCTCTCATCATTGTGTCCTAAGCCCCAACTCTAGCAGAAGTACCCTGCTTTGCAAGAGGCCACTAGAACTCCAGATAGGCAGCCTACCCAGGGATACTCTTCCCTCACTTGACCCCTTCCTATCCCTAATCCCCCATCCCTTCTCATAACTGTCTTAACCCCAACTCAGGTGGAGAATCCCTGCTATACCACAGGCCACAACGATCAGATGACCAGAGAGGAAACAAACAATGGAACACAATACACATTCAACAAAGACAAACTCATCAATACCTAAACCTGTCATCACCCCAAACCCAGATGCCTAAACTCCAGCATAAGAACACAATCAACAGTCAAGGCAATATGTCACTATCAAAGCCCAGCTATACTGCTACAGTGAACTTTGAATATTCCAACACAGCTGAAGCACAAAAAAAAATGAGTATGAAACAAATTTTATGAAGATGGTAGAGGTTCATAAAAAGGAAATGAATAAATTCATTAAGGAAATCTAGGAAAACAAGGAAACAAAAAACTGGAGGAAATTAATAAATCCCTTAAGCAAATCCAAGAATGTCAAGAAAACAAGCTAAAAGTTGAAGGAAATGGATTAAACAGTTTAAGACTGGAGACTGTGCCTATTGAAGTAGAATCAATAAAGAAAGCATAAAGTGAAGGAATTCTGAAGTTGAACAATCAAGTAAGTGAACAGGAATTATAGACATAAACATCACCAACAGAATACAAGAGACAGAAGAAAGAAACCCAAGCATAGAAGATGTGATAGAAGAAAGATACATCAGTGAAAGAAATCATAAATCTAAAAAAGTGTCATTTTAAAGAATGCATTAGCTGAAGAAATGGCTCAGTGGTTAAGAGCACTGCTTGCTCTTCCAAAGGTTGTGAGTTCAATTCCCAACAACCACATGGTGTCTCACAAATATCTCTAATGAGATCTGGTGCCCTCTTGAGGAAAAGACCTGCTCAGTAGTCCTCATCAACTTAGACCATGAAACCTAGTATGGACAAGTTCAACAGAACTGCCATATATGGGCTGCCTATGCATGCTTCAGCAAAAATTAAAGAAATAATTAGCCATCACAGGCATCGTCAGGTACACAAAAAAACTCACAATGAGGAGGAAAAGGGAGCAACAGTGGTCTGATAAAATGTAAGAGCAAAGAAAGCAAAGGGTTATGAAACCAGCTAAGTTATTCTATGAGCTTGAATTTTGAGAGCAGGTCTTTATGGAGTTTTTTGAGGTGTTTCAACTGAAAATGCTCCAGAATATGTCTCTATTTTTTCTTTTTACAATATAAAGCATATTACATCTATACCACACAATCCTACAGGGCAAGCAGTTATAGAAAGATCAAATAGAACTCTAATGTTTATGCTAAATAAACAGAAAGGGGTAATAAAGACCCCCCAGAAATAGATTACATAATGTTTACTAAATTTGAACTTTCTAAATGAAAATGAGAAAAGGGACAACAGCTGTGGAGAGACATTGGATAATATAAAAAAATACAGAATTAAATCAGCCTGTATACTTTAATGATGTGCTGACCTCAGAATAGAAAGCAGCATATGTTTTACATTAGCAAAGGGGTTTTGCTTTTCTATCCACAGAAGAAGAAAAGCTTTGGATATTGTAGATGGAGGCTGTGCCTTCATTTCCCGGCCACACATATCCAAGTAATCACACAGAAAGTATATTAATTACAAAGCTGTTTGGCCATTGACTCAGGCACACTTATAGCTAGCTCTATAATCTTAAATTAACCCATCTCTATTAATATTGCCACGAGGATGTGGCTTACCAGAAAGGTTCAGGGCATCTTCCTCCTTCGGTGTTTCCCTGACTCTTCTTACTTTCTCTCCATATCTCTTCCAGCCAATATTCTGCCCTGCTGTAGAATATTCTAGAAAGCAGCTTTATTCATTAACCAGTAAGAACAACACATATATAGAAGAACATCACATATCATCTCCCCTTTTCTGTCTAAATAGAAACTAAGATTTTAACTTTTTTGTGTTGTTTTTTGAGACAGAATTTCTCTGTATCTATGGAGCCTGTCCTGGAACTAGCTCTTGTAGACCAGGCCAGCCTCAAACTCACAGAGATCCACCTGCCTCTGCCTCCTAAGTGCTGGGATTAAAGGCATACACCACCACTGCCCAGCAGTAAGGTTTTAACTTTAACGTAATAAAATTACATATAGAAAAACAAGTATCAAGCAAGAACTACACTTACAATATTTAGTCTATTTGTATTTGAAAAGTTTCATATCTAATTTATCTTTTTATCATAACTAAGGAAAACTCTACCTATAACTATGTCTTCAACTCTTCAAAGACCCCAGAAGGATATAATATTACCTAAGTAAACAGGAAGAACATTGTAAGCAACTTCCAAAACTTTAGAATTTACAGAGACATCTCACTTCTTGGACAGTCACCCAAATTTTTTCTGTTTTATTGGGGCATGCATCTTCAGTCTACAGACCCATAATATCCAGCAGATCTTTTAATAAAGCAGGAAATTTGAATATCTGTTCTCCCTTGTAATGGCAAATTCATCAGTTGTTTTCTTCTGTGTCCTGCAGAGTTTCTGCAAGTTTCTTCTGTGAAGCAGGAACTCTGAAGGACCATCCCATCTTTTAGAAAGTTCAGGAGTCACTTTTCTGTAAGTCCTGCAGGTCCAGTTCATATAGCATACCATCAAGCAGTTCAGGCAAGAACAGTTTCATAACCAAATGTCTAGCCTTGTCACACTGAAGTCAAACTCCATAACGAGTTTCTTAAATACCCATCAACCTCTCTTAAGTAATTGCTGCTGCCAGAAGCAGACATGTTTCACTGTAGAGAAGTCTAAGTTCTTAAAACATTTTAAATGCCATATTCTGTAAGCCTTTGAAATGTTGAAGATTATCTATCTAACTGTAATATATCTTGTATATCTAGAAAACCTAACATAACAAATTTGACTATTATAAATGACTATAACTATTCATTACATTTTTAAATGAGCTGCACAAAAACAATACCTTAAACAAGAGCAGAAATACATATACACAGTATAGCAAAGTGACCTTAAATTTGTATCAATATACCAAGATCCATACCAATGCAAAGAATTCATCTTTATATCGTATCTCCCTTATTTTTATAGAAACTTACTGTGACCTAATCATTTATAATCAACCCCATTGAAATGAAAATAAACATTTACAAAACATTATTTTGGAGAATTTGGGCAAAGGTTTCTCCAAACCTCTTTCTGCTATTTTTGGGTGAAGTATTTTTAGGGTTCACAGAGACCTTTTGGGTTTTTTTTCATCAAACCACATTAGCCTGGAAGAAATCCATAGGTTCTCATCTTCTGTAGAAGCAAAAGCAGAACCTTTTTTCAAAGTAACATGTCCTTAGACTTAAAGTTTGAAGTCAAGATACCTTTAAGTTGGTTTAACTTAGCCTCCAGAATCAAAGAGAACATAATAATATACATAATCCAGACTTTGTGTATATTTCATCTTTATGTGGTTTATTTTCCAACATTTATTTTATTATCTTTCCTCCTTTACTCTATGGCTTTCTGTAGTCTTTCTTCTCTCTCATGAGCCCATGTACATTTATCCAACACTGTGACCCATTTAGATGTCTTTTTTCATCTGAATCTGTCTTTATTGTGTGTCTGTAATCATTTTCTAACCAGGAACACCTTTTCTATTGCTAAGCAGGTGTGGCTAGGACCAACTCCTCAGCCCTGCCTGATGGCTCGACCCCATCCAACATGGCAGAGGTATGTTCATCACCTCTGCAAGCCATACTCACTGCCCAAGCTCTAGGGATGTAGAGGATCTATGTCACCATAAAGCAGCTTGTATCACTCTGCTCACAAACCCCATTTAAATGCTCCATAACAGGGCCACCCAAAAGAACAAGAGCCATTCATGCCAACAGCAGCCATTTGTGCCATCAGCATAAACCAGAAAGCCTTCTCTTAAAAAAGCTGTGCCACTGCTTGTACCAGCAAACAACCTATCTGAATAAATACAGCTACCAAGATGTTCCAATTGAGTCCTATTTTTGTGAGTCTAGAAGGCCCCATTTTGTTAATATTTTTAGGTCTTCTGTGAATCCATGCCCCAGGTGGTGGGCACCATTTTGTAGATGGAGACTGCTTACTTGTTTCCCAGCCCAGCTAGCTCAATCAGTAGGCCATGAGACTTAATCTCAGGGTCATGTGTTCATGTCCCATATTTCCCAGCCACTCAGACCCAAATAATCACATAGAAACTATATTAATTATAGCACTGTTTGGCCAATGACTCGGGCATATTTCTAGCTAGTTCTTTAATTTTAAATTAACCTCTATTAATCTGTATATTGCTATGAGGCTGTGGCTTACCCGAAAAATTCAAGGCATCTTCCTCCTTTGGCAGCTGCATGACATTTCCCTGACTCCATCTACTCTCTTTCCATATCTTTTCCAGCCTGGCTATCTTCTGCCTGGGCATAGGCCAGAGCATCTTTATTCATTAACCAATAAGAGCAATACATATATAGAATGACACCCAACATCATCATACAATCAAAATTGATAAACATTGATTTGAACGAGAGACCTCTTGATTAGAAGAGGTGATAGTTCATCAAACAACGTGACCATTCAATCTAAACTAATTTATATGACTGATAAATGATTTTCATTTGATCAGCTATAACTTGCCAAAAGGGAACCTAGCCAAAGTTATGATTGAGGCAGGATTTTGCTTTTGTCCTTTCAGGAGAACAAAGGCATCTGACTAAGGGATCTGAAGACCAGTAAACAAATGAGACATTTAAATAAAAAGGATGAATCATCCAAAGATAATGGCCAAAGAAAAAGAGTAAATTGGCCTCTTGGTACATCACATCACCAACAGAATAAAATTTCAAAAATCCTTCCAAATGGTTGTTTCTGCTGTTCTCTACAGATGTAGAAGGCAAATGATATTTTTGTAGTCCCAGTCTAATTCAAAATTAAAGCTGGCTTTGGAGTTAGAGTGTGACTCTCTTCCTCTCTAAACCCAAGCATGCTTGTTAAAGTAAAAACCAAAATCTGTCTCATGTCACAAGAACCACCTGATATGGGACAGAAGAAAAACCAAAATTTAGGGACTGTTTTATTGTCACTAATCTCATAATCCTTTGGTTTTATTTTGATTCTTTAAAGCTTTGCTCAAGATATAAATATCATCTCAAATTTTATAAGATTAATATATATAATATTTAAACTTTTTGATACAATATTAATGCTTATATAGAGTACTAAAGAATTATAGAACAAGGCTTTGTATATCATCTTGTATATGATTTCCTGTTTCTGTCTCTCTATCAGGTAACTAAGAATTAAGTTTTTGTACTTTGGATACACATAACAAATATAATGCTTTAACCTCTTTGAGACCTGCTGCATATGGCATTTAAATTTTTAAGTTTTCTACAGTGAAAAACAATCATGCCTAATAGCAACCTTTGAAGTCTCCAAAAGGAAGATGGGGCTCCACAATGATGATTCTTCCAGGACTGTAACAACACCACTAAGCTGAACAACACCATCTAAAGATTGACTTTGGACTACAAACTGCTCAGGACAATTTTTAGGTAGCTAGCTGAGATGATCCAGACTCACAGTTATCCAGGACTTGAAAAAAGCCCCGCACTTTCCCATTACACTGAGACTGGACAACAAATGATACAGCTACCTCTCCCAGGACTAGACAATTAACTCAAATTTTTCTCTTCAGGATCCCCTAAAGTTGCCACCACCCTCAGACAGCAGGAAGATACTTTAAGAACATGAGACACATATTCCCAAGAGGTAGGGTGGGTGGGTTTTTTTTTTTTTGGCCTTTTATTGGATTATGGATATCTGTCATTGTTTAGGGATGTTGGTTGCAAGTTGTTACTGGTAATGGTCAAAAAAAAACTGAACAAAGGAGGTTAGATTCAGGGTTCTTGTTTTGAAAAGAAAAAAGGGGATATAGATAGAATGTAAGAATAAATTATTGAGTCTAGGCTGAAAAGAAAAAGAGGGGATATAAAATAGAATAAAAGGTAGATTATCAAATTTACTTTTAAACCAAAAGAGCAGCTATTTATTTTAAATATTTTACATTGATATGGATCTTTGTATATTGATACAAATTTGAGTTTAATTTTGTTAGAACATACTGTACATATATGCTAATCTTTGAGATAGTATACCTATACAGCTCATTTAACAATGTAATGTAAAATTTTAGCCCTTGAAAGTTATTATCAACTATTTAGGGTAATAAGGAAATGCAGGTTAGCAATCACTCATCCATTACAATCAAAATTGTAGTCATATTAGGTATGTTTTCAAGGTCAATGTCAAAAAAGATATATTTTAGATCAATAGGTCATCTTCATACACTTCAGAGATCTACAGAATATGGCATTTAAGAAGTTATAATAACATAGGTCCTTTTCTTTGAAGGACAATAAGACATGTCTTGCTCCTGGCAGCACCAATCTACATGAAAAAAGATGATGGGCATCAAAGAAACTTCACATGGAGTTTACTTTCTTTGTGGCAAAAGATAGCCACTGGTCAAAAAAGTGTTCTTGCCTTTCTGCTGACAAGAGGCTGTCCAAATTGGACAAGTAGGACCCAAAAGAAAAGACTGTTAGACTTTACCAAGACAAGATAGGGCAGCCATTCAGAATACCCTGCTTCACAGAAAAGTCTGTCAGATATTCTAGGCCAGTAGGTGTCCCAACATTGCAGAGGAACCTTAGGTGACTGTCCAGGCAACCAGCTGTTTCTGTGATTTGTCACAATTTTTTCAAGTTGCTTACTTGCATTTCCTGCTTACACAGATAATATTATTTCCTTCGCAAGTCTCTGATGGGGTTGAACACTTTATAGATTTAGTTATAGTTTTCCTTGTTACCAGATTCAGAAAAGCAATTCACTAAAGAGGTGTGAAGTATGTAAGGTTGAGAGACATTGAAAGTTAGTTTTGGGGTCAGGCAGTGGTGGCACATGCCTTTAATACTTGCACATAGGAGAAAGAGGCAGGAAAATCACAGTGAGTTTGATGCCAGCCTAGTTTACAGAGTGAGTTCCAAAACAAGCTCCAAAGCTACACAAAGAAACTATTTCTTGAAAACAAAACAAAACAAAAAGATAGCTTTGGTAATGCAAGTTAGAATAGAAAATGAACTAGGCACAGCCTTTTGGACTTCTCACGGTATGATAGATATGAAGTATTACCTCTGAATTTGTTAATTGCCAATGAACTATAAATTATTGATGTTTGTTGCCAGTATACAGTTGTTGTGCTTATTGTACATAGTTTTTCTTATATTAGTTATAACCTTTATTTTAGACAAAAAGGGGAAATGTGTGATATCTTATTTGTACTCTACAAATAAGGCTTGCCTGAATCTCAGGGCAGAGCTAGCCACTAGTTAGCTATAGAGGTCTGGAGGTCTGTACAGAAAGACAGGAAGTGATATGACTGGGTGGAGAGATGAATATAAGTCAGGAGGAGACAGGAACTCCCTCTCTTTTCAACTGAGGAGTTAGCAAGGTAAGAGTTGGCTGTGGCTTTTTCCTTTCTTTCTCAGATCTCAGCATTGGCCCCAAAATCTAGCTCTGGGTTTTTATTATTAATACCAACTAGAACTTGTGCAACAGAAGTGTGTGTTGTAAGTTTATCTTTCTGAGTCTGGTAACAAAGAAAACTGTATCCAGACCTAGTAGTAGGACTAGGAGAGTGAGTCATGTGACCTAAACTGTATACATGAGGAGAACTAAGAAGGTAGCTGGGGCCTTGATAAAAAAAAAAAAAACCTGGTTGTTTATTGTTGTTAAATCTACCTATTTACAAGGATTATATTGTAATAAAACCTTTTATGTACTTAAGATGTTTTATAACCTTAAAAATACTAAATATTTCCAAAAGTTATTTTTAGCATATATATAGTATTTATATTTAGTATTTAACTATTCTAGCATTTATATGTGGTATTTAATATATTGAGTAATTTGTAATTTAAATGTAAAATTTTAAAATTTCCTCTTAAAAAGATTTATGATCTCTCAAAAAACAAGATACCCTTTCTTTACTTCAAGTCGGAAAAAACAGGGCAAAACCATAATCCACATGAGGTAAAAAGCAAGCTCTAATAGTGTAGATTATTTAATGTTTAATATCTAGGAGTAGTTTATAAACTTTGGTTTTAGAACAAGACAGGAATTATTACACAAAAGTCCATCCTAATATAAAATATATTGGAGACCTATTGTCTCTTTGGTAAGCACCCTGCATGTTTAATTATATGGTAGTGAAGTCATATCTGTCTTCTCCAACCCTAACAAGGATGGCAGAGACTACATGTTGCTATGTTACTAGTTTTAAGTTAACCTTTTAGATATACTTAATAGATTTTCAACCAAACCCAATCCAATTAATTTATAAATCTGGAGGTGTAGAATGTTTACACAACCATGTCAATTTTTTTTTTTTTGGCTGTTCAAATTTGATCTCTGTGCCAGTGGAGTCAACCTGACACAGGGCACAGAGGAAACTTTTTAAACATGTTTTAATCTAGAGAAGGGGAGAGCCAGACCCCAACTTTAGAAACAGCTTTTTAATAAAATTGAACAGCAAAAAGTATCTTTAATGTTATCTACACCAAAAAGTTATCTAAAGTTTTGTTAACCAGAATCCAATGACTAGAGAGTTCAGAGGCATATTCTGAGGTGCATCCATAAGGTACCCCATAGTGACTGCAGTGACAAAGGCACCAAAGATACTCAACCCATTTTTTTCTCCATGTCATATTTAAATAGCATTTATGAACACACCAGAATGCATGAACAGACAAACTTTCTAATGACACAGTTTTCCCAAGAAATAGACAAAAACTTTGGTGGGAGAGACAGTTCATTATAAATATTATAGATTTTTAATCTTGCCTAATGGGCAACTTATAAATATTGAGAGAAGAGTTAACAGAATAATTTTAATAATTTTAAGGCATAGAGAAAAGATTTTTAGTGGATCTTTTAGTCTTCTGCAAACAGGGTTGTAGCTCCTAGGAGAGCGGAGGCAGGCACCAGCAGAAGGGAGAACATGGCAGCGGATATGTGGCACAAGCTTTAGCGAGCACTGTGGCCAGGGAGCTGTAACATTTGGGGCAGTGTTTTCACCCCACAGGTGCAATTGCCCCCCTCCTCAGTCACCTTACCTGCCCGGCCTTCCCAGCTGTCCTGGAGTTCATTGCAGCGCACTGCCATGGTTAAAGTGTGCCAGGTGGCAGGATGCTGAACAAGATGAGGTTCCCTGCAGAGCCCACCCCTGGCCAGGTTCACATGCTCCCCAATCACCATCCTGTACCCAACACTGGAGTGCCTGCCACCCTTGGAGAGGAGGGGGTAGCAGCAGGACACAGGGAAGGGAATGATGCTCAGGTAGAGGGGTTGTGAGAAATGGGAAGGATTCTCCAGGGCCACTGGCATAGCCAGATATGTTCAGCAGGGATGAATTCTTTGGGTGGACTGGTCGGAACCCACCCCTGGTCCCGCCCTCACATGGAGTCACAGGATCTATCTGGCGGTGATGAGCACACTGGCAGTGGATGGGACCCGAGTACTGCGGTAGAAACAAAGGGTTTGCTCTGCAGCAGACAGATTGCCTGGAAGCAGATGTTGGGATATGGTCTCCTGCTTCTCTGCCCTCTGTAGGCAGTGACAAGGTCATGAACTCCACAAGCAGCCAGGTGATTGGGGCAGGGGAGGGGGAGGGGTGTTAGAAGTGGCGGTCTCATCCACCTGCAGGTCCTGCATGCATATACAGTGGTGGGACAGGCTGCACCCTCTGTGAGCAAACATTTATAGGAGAGAGTACCTGGTGAGAAGCAGAATTTCCCCCTATAGAAAGGAGAGAGGAAGATAAGGGAAAAATTGCCTGTCCTCTGAGACCAGGCGAAAAATGCCACAACATTTTTGGGAATGGCGGTGCTCACCATTTCCTGAGAATTCCAGAAGTCCGTGTTCATGGCGCTAGGATGAGGTTTCCCCTTATCCTTAGCCTTCATCCACAGGGTCAAAGGAGCAAAAGTTGCGACAGAGATACTTGGACAGTCCGTGAACACAATGCCAATTAGCTCTCCAAAAGCTAACTTCAGTGACACAACTCAACTTCATTCCAGAGTATTACACAGGCTTGCGAAGCCTAGGGACAAATCCTAAATTGAACTAAGTGGCACACTCCTATCATATAGCTGTAAGCATCGCCCTATCAAGATGGCTAAAACATTTGCCTAATTACTATGTGGGCAGCAAGGAAGGAGCATTTGCAGTGAACTGTGTCAAGGGTAATTTTTGAGATAAATCAGGCATCTGGGTATAGAGACAAGAGTCCAGATAAGGGCAAATAGAGAGCAGGAAGCCTTGCTGGGAAGAGAGTTCTTCACATTGCTGAGCTTGGAAAAAACCACAAGGCCATTTTGACGGCCACCTCTGTCCAGTATCTCCCCCTGCTGAATTAACGTGAGCTGTAAAATACAGGCTAACTCCAAGACAAAACCAATTATATTTTTCTTTATTATAAAAACTCATGAAACAGTAATGAGAAGTCCAAGCTCAGCTGTGTAGCAGGGGAATCACACACACACACACACACACACACACACACACACACACACAGAGAGAGAGAGAGAGAGAGAGAGAGAGACAGAGAGAGAGAGAGACCTTGGGCAGCCCTGTGCTTTTCTCTGGGTGTCAAAAAGGTCACACCCTAACCTGGTCCCACCTCTTAAAGTTCATTGGCTGACAGAGATTCCCCATCATCCCCCTCTTTTATATTATAAAGAAGAAATATCAACTAAGACAATAATAATGGACTAAACCTCCAAAAAAAAATAGAATTGCCCAGCTAAATGGTTTCTTTTATAAGAGTTTCTGTATTCGTGGTTCTTCTGCACAGCAATAGAACACTGCCTAAGACACAAATCAAAATTATGTTCCTCTTTTAGTCTTTGTGTTTTGAGATTGCTTTTACTATGGAAATGACTATTTAGACCAGTCTGACCTTGAGTTCATGGTGATTAATCTGCCTTTGTTTCCCAGGTACTTGAATTATGGCATGAGCTAACATGCTAGACAATGTTTGTTTTTGAAAATGATGGATTATATGGGAACCAGTGGCTGCGAATGAAAAAGATTTCAGGAGGTGTTGTCCCATTTTTCCAATGGTCCTTTTTCTCTGTTGTTAAGTTTTGTTCGTGTGTGTATTGATGTTGTACAGCCTTTCCTCCACTGACAATGATCTTTCTGCTTCTGCATCCTGAGTGCTGTGATTTAAGGCATGCATCACCGTGCCTGGCTAGAAAAATGAGAAATGTGTTTTATTCTGAGAGTTGTCTCTTCTTTAAACACACAAACACACATACACACAACCATTGGTTTTAGTCATTGGGCACTTTGCCTTTAAGTTTGTCTGTGTACCCAGTTCATGCCTGGTGGTGTGATGACATTAGTGACAAAACAATCCCACACCAGTTCAGAGTTGTGAATAATAAAAGGGCCCAAAGGCCAGTTTTGCCAAGAAGAAAACAAGCTCCAAGTGACTGTCTTTGGTGTTCAACATTCTCTTGGGAATAGATTGGTGCTTTCAGAAGCAATCATGTCTCATATCAACAGAACCCTAAGTTATTTAAATGCCATGTTCCAGAGATCCTTGAAGTGGTTGAAGATTACCTATCTAGACAGAATACAATCTCTATGTATCTAAAGAACCTAATTGATCTGACTGTATGTACAACAAACCTGAACAACTATTGACCTATAATAATTAATACCTGTATAACTTAAAGACTAAAACTTCATGTCAGAATATTAAATAATCTGTAAACAAATGTGCAACAAATGAGGACAATGACCTCAAAATGTAAACAAACTATAAGTATCTTGATCGGAGGTAGGAGTTATAATGCAATATGAAAATATATCCTAAAAGTTATATCAATATACAAAATGTCCTAAACAGAGGTAAAAACATGCATATATATAATCTGACAGAATAACTTTGTATAGGTGTACAAATAATGTAAGCAAAAATAACAAATATATATTTGAACTTGTATCAATATAAAAAACTATACCAATGTACATTATCCATAAATAATAGCTCACAAGTATTCACTCTATTACCCATTATTACTATCTCCCCCTTTTTTAACAAACATCATTTTCACCCCAACCCTTTATCTAGTACAAGTAATAATCAACAACCCCTAAACAGTGTTCCCAACCCTATAGACAAACTCTTTTGGGATGGGGGTATCATCTTCTAAAATTGCTTCCTACTTTCAATGGGGGCAATGTTTTCTTAATGGGATCCTGCAAAAGTAAAGTGATGGTTAAGTGTCAAAATTACTGTCTAGTATAGTTGCAAACAATACCTGAGTAGTCAATAGATTTTTTTGAAGTTCTTATTTGGAGTTCTGGCCAGAATGTCATGAGAAGGTGCACCATTTTAGTAGCTGGTACCCTAAAATAAAGCGGTCTTATAGTAGCGCTGTCAGCATCACGATGTTATCTCAACTAGGCGGAGTTGTTGCTGGGGGGCCCCATCTTCTTCCTTGAAACTTCAAAAGATTACTGCAGGAAAAGAATCTGTAGGAAAATCTATTGTTCATTGTGGAAAACTTTAACATCATTCATATAAACATACATTCAATTAAGAATAGGATATAGACAAAATAGGCGTGGAGAAAGCAAAATTTTTCCTAAAGTCTTCATTCTGTCCCATACCAGATGGCTCCCAATATGAGACAGAAATTCTGAAGTTTCCTTTTAACAACATGCTTAGATTTAGAGAAGTAGAAGGCCATAGTCCAACTCCAGAGCCAGCTGAATATATGTGTGTGTGTGTGTGTGTGTGTGTGTGTGTGTATGTGTGTGTGTGTATAAAGGTAAATGTAACCAGTACCTGGATTCATAATTCATATTGTTTTCTCGATGCCCCTTAGTGAATAGTTATTTTTCCTTCTGTCAGCATTTAAACATCCAGGGTCACTTGATTTTTTTGATAATGTTTATTTTCCTGCAAAGATAAGAGCAGAACCCTGCCCTAACCCTTACGAGCTTTTCTTACCACCAGCATGATTGTCACTGTTGTGGATGAACACTCATTTCTCTTTTGCACGAGGTTTCTCCTTTTCCAAGTGAATCTTTATTAATTTTGATGGTATACATAATTTTTCTTCTCCTGTGGAAACAAGAGTGAAATCCCTTCCTCAATGCAGTACATCTCCTGGTTTCCATTGTGAGGTCAACACATCCTTGAAATATACTGGTTGATTCAGTTCTGAAGTTTTTTCCATTATCTAATGCATCTCTGCTGTTGTTGTTCCTTTCTCATTAGCATTAAGAAAATTCAAGGTTGATAAAGCATTATGCAATCTATTTCTGGGGGTATTTTCCATCCCTTTCTGTTTGTTCTTTCTGTTTGTCCTTTATAGTATGATTTAACCCTCCTATAACTGCCTGACCTATAGGATTATTTGGTATACCTGTAACGTGCTCTATAATAATAATAAAAAAAAACCCACTTCATTTTCTGAGATACATATGCCGGACCATTGTCTGTCTTTATTTGTGTAGGTATACCCATGATGGCCATAACTTCCAATAAATGTGTTATTACTGAATCAGCCATTTCTGAACTCAAGGCAGTTGCCCATTGAAAACCTGAATATATGTCTATGGTGCAGTGTACATATTTTAATTTATCAAATTCTGTAAAGTGAAACACATCCATTTGCCAGATCTCATTCCTATGAATACCCTTTGGGTTACTCCCTGCAGGCAACGGTGCTTGATTATAGAAAGACCAAGTAGGACACCTCTTTATAATCTTCTTGGCATGTTGCCATGCAATAGAAAACCCTTTCTTTAAACCTTTGCTATTGACATGATGTTTTTTATGAAATTCAGAGGCCTGCAACACACTTCCAATCAATAATTAATCAATTTCTGCATTACCTTGTGCTAGAGGACCTAGCAGACCTGTATGGGATTGGATGTGTTATGTATATAGGACAAAGCCTATTCCTGGTTATGTCTTGTACCTGGATGAATAATGAAGTCAATTCCATTTCTTCTGGTATAAATTCAGCAGTTTCAATATGCAAGACAACTCTTTCTGCATTGTGAATCAGTAACTATATTGAGAGGTTCTTTAAAATCCCTTAGTGCCATAAGAATAGCATATAATTCTGCCTTCTGGACAGAATTATAAGGGCTTCATTCCACCTTACTTAATTCTTCTGATTTGTAACCTGCCTTCTCTGATTTATTTGCATCAGTATAAAATGTACGGGCTCCAGTTATTGGTGCATCACATACAATTAGGGGCAGTTCTCTTTATAATGTTAAGTCTATCACTTTTGGGATAATTGCAATTAATTTCTCCCAAAAAATTAGCACAAGCCCTTTGCCAGGGTTCATAGTCTTCCTAAAACTTTTTTATTTCTTCAGCAGTAAAAGGCACTAATAATCTCTGCTGGGTCTATACCTGCTAATTGACGAAGTCTCAATTTACCTTTTATAATTAATTCAGAGACCTTTTCCACATAAGTTTTTAATTTTTTACTTGATTTATGTGGTAAAAAGATCCATTCTAAGATAATATCATCCCTCTGCATTAAAATTCCTGTAGGAGAAATTCCAGAAGGCAATATGACTAGAATACAATTAAGATTTGGATTCACCCTATCCATATGTGCCTCCTGTAATTTCTCCTCAACAATCATCAATTCCTTTTCTGCTTCAGCTGTTAATTCTCTGGGACTATTCAAGTCTTTATTACCATCTAAAGTTTTGTTTAAATGAATTATTAGATCAGGTGTTATCCCAACAGCTGGTCATAGACTGGAAATGTCTCCTAATAATCTTTGAAAGTCATTAAGAGTCCGTATCTGGTCTCTCCTAATTTGTGCCTTTTGTGTTCTAATTTTTTGTAAACCTATTCTATAACCTAGGTAATTAACAGAATCTCCTCTTTGAATCTTTTCAGGAGCAGTTTGTAATCCCCATTTAGGCAAGACTTTTTTTTTACTTCTTCAAACATCCTTTCTAAAGTATCTGTATTTGAAACAGATAACAAAATGTCATCCATTTAATGGTAGATTATAGACTTAGGAAATTGCTTACGTATTATTTCCAATGGCTGGCTGACAAACTATTGGCCCAATTGGTGGGGATATTGAGCATTCCCTGTGGGAAGATGGTCCATTGATATCTCCTAGTAGGCTGAGAATTATTATAAGTAGGCACTGTGAAGGCCAAGGTATAGTGAAGAAACAATCCTTTAAATCAATAACTATGAGAGGCCATCCCTTTGGTACCAGAGAAGACAGAGGAATTCCAGATTGTAGAGGGCACATAGGTTGAGTGATCTTGTTGATAGCCCTTAGAGCTGTCACCATTCTCCATTTTCCAGATTTCTTTTTAGCAACAAATACAGGAGAATTCCAAGGGCTGGTAGATTCTTCTATATGTTGAGCATCTAGTTGCACTTGTACCAGCTGTTCTAAAGCCTGCAACTTTTCCTCAGCTAGAGGCCATATTGTTTTCTGAGTTAACCATTTTAAAGGCAGGGCTTTTGGTACCTCTGAAGGTTTATCAATTGCTTTGTGTTCTTGTACAGCCTGAATGGCTGGTGTCCATTGTCGATAATATCTTCTAATATTTTCCTCAGAAACATAAGTTTTGGGGGCTGCAGGAATGTTAATCTGGGTATTCCATTGCTGCAATAGGTCATGACCCTACAAATTCACTGTACTATTAGCTATATATGGCCTTAGTCTTCCTATTTGTCCTTCTGGCCCTATGCATTCAACCCATCTCGTGCTTTGTTTTACCTGAGAAAGGGTTCCAACTCCCAGGAACTGAACATCTTACCTCCTGAAGAGGCCAATTTGGATGCCAAGATTTTGGAGTAATGATACTTAAATCCACACCCGTGTTTAATAAGCCTTCAATAAAAATGCCATTTATACAAACTCTTAGCTTTGGTCTTTGATCATTTATAGAAGTCTGCCAGAATATACATTTCCTCTGTCCTACTGGAGTTTTTTTTACTAATCCTTCACATTTATCCCATCATTCAGACCAGTATCACTTTTTACAGCAGGCATTGGATTTTAAAATTTTCCTTGTGAAACACATTCTCCACAGTAACTGGGAATGACTGGACCACATTCATCATGGGGGCCTGTGAGAGGCCCCCCATGGCATTTACTGATGGTATCGGGTTGCCTTGTCTATCTTTCATTGACCAATATTCATTGGTCCCATGTCGGCCTTTGCCACACCTCCTACATATACACGAAGGCTGAGTCCTTCTATTTCTTCCATTCCCAGAGGAGGCATTATTCCTAGGAATCCATTGTCTACAATCCCTTCTCAGATGTCCCATTCTACCACAATCAAAACATCTGGTATTTTGATGTCTTCTCTTACCATTGGAAATTGCTTCTCCTACCCAAGCTTCGGTAACATAGTCAAGTGTCTAGACATTCATTGTATGCAAGATCCATTCATCCATGGGTGCTGATCTGATATTTAAAGGCCCAAAGATCCTTTTTCACTCTATGTTGGCATAGGCCAAAGATTCAATTATTATACGTCTAGCTTCTGGGTCAGTTATCCCTTTTTGTACAACCCTAGTAAGTCTTTGCAAAAAGTCACTAATAGGTTCTCTCTGAAACTGTTTAACCCTAAGATATGATTCAAGTCTCTTTCTTGTTCCTGAATCCTGTCCCAAGCCTTTAAAGCTGCTGTGCTACATAGGGACAAGGTGTGGTCATCATAAAGAGCTTGATCCTAAGGATCAGAGTAAAGTCCTTTGCCTGGAATTTGATGTAGGGAAATCTCAAGTCCTTTTCCTTTTTCTTGTTGCTCTAAAATTCTCACCTCCTTTTTAAAAAAGCACCTCCAAAGTAATTGTGGTCCACTTTCTAGGACTGCTGAGGTTAACTGAATCCAATCTTGAGGCATTGCTTTGCTACTGAAAGCCCATATTTTGATCATTTCCCTAGCAAAGGCTGAATGTAGTCAGTAAGCTACAATTGCTTGTTTCATTTCCTTCATATCGGTCATACATATGGGCTCTTATGTACAGTCTTTGACAAATTCAAGGTACTTGGGGCCAGATACTTTTTCTGATGTTATTACTGGAAAGGCAGGCAGAACTCTGGAGAAGGTATCCTGGAGATTTTTACATACCAATGAGGTTAAATTTTGCCTTTTTACCTTTTGTTCCTGGTCATCAAATTTGATAATTTCCTCAATCTTTTCAAATCTGCTTACCCCTGCCTTTTGTAATGTCTGGATCTCTTGTCCAGTGTTCTGCTCTAATGTCCTCATTGAGGATTCTAAGGTATGAAGTCTGTCCAGTAGAGATAATGTTTCATCCTTGGACATAATCTTTATAGCATGCATATTACCTTCCTGGAGAGACATTCTATCAGTCAATCTGTCATACCCCTTTGACAGAGTCCAATTAATACATTCAACAGTGTGTATTCTCTCAAATAATGTCTCAACACCCACTGTCATTTGTAACAAGAGGGCCTGCTAGTTGGGGTTTCTGGCCTCCCACCAGGTCCCACAGCCAGCAAGTCCCAAAGAAATTCACACAGAGGCCTCCGGAAGATTATAAACTGATTGGCCCATTAGCTCAGGCCTCCCATTAGCTCCTGTAGCTTATATTAACCCATTATCCCTATCTATGTTAGCCACATGGATCAGTACCTTTCTCAGCGGGGCAGGTCACATCCTGCTTCTTCGGTGGTCCAGGCAGGAGTGCCAAAAGAGCTTCCTGCTTCCCAGAATTCTCCTATTCTCCTTGCTCCGCCTCTACTTCCTGTCTGGTTGTCCCACCCATACATCCTGGCTAATGGCCAATCAGTGTTTATGATTGGCAGAATACAGACAATTATTCTGCACCAGTCATTGACTTGGTTTTATGTGCCAAATTGGCTGTTTCCTTCTCCAAAGTGGTGAATCTTCCTTTAAACAAATTACTGTCAGTCTGTACCATTTCCAAAAGTACCTCAGTTGAGCAAGATTTGTTAATTAAATTGTTTGTATCCTCCTTCAGATTCCCGAACTCTTTTTCAAAAAGCTTAGTACCAGTGTGTACCATTTCTAAAAGTATCTCAGTTGACTGAGTTTTGTTAGTTAAAGTGGTAATATCCTTCTTCAGATTTCCAAACTCTTTCTTGAGAAGCATGGATTCAGTCTATAAAGACTGCACCATTTCTAAAAATGCCTCATTCTTATCTATTGTCAAACCATATTTTTAAGAAAAAAATATTGAGGACAAGAGTCAAAACTAGTGACATAGAAGGGACATCATATAAGTCTTGTAAAACCTTGCACATGGTATAAGTGAAGAGGCTATTGAAACCTTGGACAATTAGGTTGTCTGACATATTGCCCTTTTAAATTAGCAACTTATGATCTATATTTAGGATATTAAATCTTACCTGTGGTTTAAATAGCTGGGTTAGGTGCGGTAACTGTTACCTGACAATAAGTGTTGCTGGCCACCTACAAAACTAACCCAGCTGTGCCTGGTGACGCAGTTGGTATGAATCTGGTTTTAGTGTGAAATGCTGAAAGATATGCTTAGATCAAAAAATAGTTATTAATAGAAATCACAGACTGTGTGTACTGTGGTGGTCTCTGATTAGTCAGCAGCCACAGGAGCACTGGGATAACAAGATAATAGCAGGCACCCAGGAAAGCCCATATCCCATCTGAATTTCTGCACAGTGTGCGTGTGGTGGGACACAGGCACTGGAGCTAGCGTGCAGGGACTGGAAGCCACTCTGAGGTAAGTAATGAGATAATATAAAGAACCGTGGCTGATCTGCAGCAAGAAAAGCCACCAAATGAACATCGCACAGGCCATGGCCAGCTGATGGAGGGCTTATGCCTAGCTGGGCATACTCTGAGTGTAAAGCAATATGCGAAAAGTAAAGCAAACACACACGATGGAAGTCTCATGTTACCTCCTTATTTTATAAATGGGGTAATATTTTGAAGGCCCAGTGGCATCAGGAAATTTATGGGTGTTGCCATTTTGGTTTATGTCAAGTGGTGACAGTAATCAATAATTCACATTGCATTTACCTTTTCAATGAAATCGTTAGCAAAGATGGCATGCCAAGTCACATGGCTGCTTCTCTTATGATGAAGTCACAAATAAGATGGCAGCAAACTGCAAAGTGGCTTTTTGCTCAAGGTTAACCCAGCTCCCTGCTGAGGGATGACCATCAGGCACTGTCCCTGTGGGATCCAGATGTTTCAGGGGTTAAATGTCCACTGTTACACCCTTTTCTTTGAAATGACAATTTAGTTAGGTTAGTATGAACACTATCATTATTAGGTTAGAATGGCACTCTCTTGACTGGTGTCTTACAAAATGAATGAACCAGTTATATCACTCCAATATAAAATGGCACAGAATCTTTCTGGCACATTGCCCTTCCAAATGAGAGAGGGCAGGGAACACAATGTAGAAATACTGAACCAAAGCAAAACTGGAACTCAAGAAGGCAAACACTAAATCCTGAAGCTCTGTTTCAGTCCCTTGGGGCATCAGTTTCAAAAACTTAAATATCTCTGTCCCTGCAACTTCTTGCATCTCTCTATCTCTCTCTTTGGCTACCTCCACTTGTTACATACAGCTCTCCATGACAAATATCTCATAATTTTGTATATCAACATCATTTGGTCTCAAAATTCAACCCAACTTCTTCTTCACAACTTCATGCAATGAACTCTCATGGTCTCCTTAATGGGCCTCTGACTCTGCCAAATATAAATACATGCAACAGTGCTGTACAATGGAAGAATGAAAGCACCATTAACAAATGGTGCTGGCATAAATGGATGTCAACCTGTAGGAGAATGAAAATAGATCCTTATCTATCACCATGCACAAAACTCAAGTCCAAATGGATGAAAGACCTCAATCCAACCGCACTGAACCTGATAGAAGAGAAAGTGGGAAGTAGCCTGCAATACATGGGCACAGGAGACCACTTCCTATGTAAAACCTCAGTGGCACAGACAATAAGAGCAACAATGAATAAATGGGACTTCCTGAAACTGAGAAGCTTCTGTAAGGCAAAGGACACAGTCATTAAGACAAAAAGGCATCCTACTGAATGGGAGAAGATCTTCACTAACCCCACATCAGACAAAGGTCTGATATCCAAAATATACAAAGAACTCAAGAAACTAGACATTATAATTCTAAATTACCCAATTAAAAATGGGGTAAGGATCTGAACCAAGAATTCTCAACAGAAGAAGTTCGAATGGCCAAAAGATACTTAAGGTCATGTTCAACTTCCTTAGCTATCAGGGAAATGCAAATCAAAACAACTTTGAGATACCATCTTACACCTGGCTGAATGGCTAAAATCAAAAACACCAATGATAGCCTATGCTGGAGAGGATGTGGAGTAAGGGGGAACACTCATCCATTGCTGGTGGGAATGAAACTTGTACAACTACTTTGGAAATCAGTGTGGCGGTTTTTCAGGAAATTGGGAATCAACCTACCTCAGGATCCAGCAATACCACTCTTGGGAATATACTCAAGAGATGCCCAATCATACTACAAAAGCATTTGTGCAACTATGTTCATAGCAGCATTATTTATAATAGCCAGAACCTGGAAACAACCTAGGTGCCCCTCAATGGAAGAATGGATCAAGAAAGTGTGGAATATATACACATTAGAGTACTACTCAGCAGTCATAAACAATGACATCTTGAATTTTGCATGCAAATGGATAGAAATAGAAAACGCTATCCTGAGTGAGATAACCCAAACCCAAAAAGACGATTATGGTATGTACTTACTCATTAGTGGACCCTAGCCATAAAACAAAGGACACTAAGCTTATAGCTCACAAGCCCAGAGAAGCCAAATACCAAGGTGAACCCAAAGAAAAACATTTATAGATCCTCCTGGAAATTGGAAGCAAACAGGATTACTAGGCCAAAGTTGGGAGCACGGGGGCGGGGATAGAGGTGGGAGTAGAGGGGGATGGGGAAGGGGAGAGGGGGAAGGAGAAGGGAGAAGGGAAGGTCTGGAGAGAGCTTGGGGAGTGGGAGGGTGAAGATGGAGGAAAGGTGGATAGTGGAGAAGGGAATAAGATATCTACATTAAGGGAGTCACTTTAGGACTGGCAATATACTTGACTCTAGAGGGCATCCCAGGTGTCCACAGTAATGTCCCCAGCTAGGTACTTGGGCAACAGAGGTGAGGGTGCTGGAACTAGCATTGTCCCATAGTCACACTGATGAATATCTTGATCACCACCACAGAAATTTCGTCTGATGGATGGAGATAGAGACAGAGACCCACATTCACATCAGAGGAATGGACTGAGCTCCCAAGGTCCAGTCGAAGAGCAGAAGGTGGGAGAAGATGAGCAAGGAAGTTAGGACCATGAGGGGCTGGACCACCCACTGAGACAGTGTGCCTGATCTAATGGGAGCTCACCAAATCCAGGTGGACTGGGACTGATCAAACTGGACTCTGAATGTGGCTGTCAATGGGGGCAGACTGAGAAGCCATCAACAATGACACTAGGACCTATCTCTTCTGCATGTATTATCTTTTTGGGAACCTAGTCTATTTGGATGCACACCTTCCTAGGCTGGAGTGGAGGGGGGAGGGCCTTGGACTTCCCACAGGGCAGGGCACCATTCCCTCTTTTAAGGAAGCAGGGGGAGGAAGTAGGGGTGGGGGAGCGGGAGAGGACTGGGAGAAGGGGAGGAAATGTAAATTTTTTTGAATGAAAAAAATAAAAGAATATGGAAAAAACAAACAACAACAACAAAAAAGATGTGAGACTTAGTCAATAGGAGGCTAGAGCTAATGGCCAAGCAGTATTTTAATTAATACAGTTTCTGTGGGATTATTTCAGGTGTAAGCTAGCCAGGGGACAAACAAAGGCCCCCTTCTCCTTGTAACAGGGTTTCTCTGCATAACAGCTTTGGCTGTCCTGAAACTTACTCTGTAGATGATGTTGGCCTCAAACTTAAATTTAAGCCTACATATATTTTCCAAAGCAGAGCTGGGGCCATGGTACAAGGTGCCTCAGCAGGCTATGGCCTGAGTGGCTGGAAGGCACTGACTGAGGTGCCATGGGACCACAGACAATAATTAAATGTCAAGAAATTTATGAGTTCCTTTACTTATGTACGCATAGTCTAAAGAGGGAACTTAAACTACTTGCTCTTCAAAGAATACTGTGTTTTTCAGTAGATTTTTAACAAACTTGTGACTTTAAGTACCCATGCAGAGTTGTTTTGATGGAAACCACTTAATAACTTTTGTAGAAAAAATTATCCACTTATTTCTAAACTGAATTCAGCAATTCCTATGAAAGCCCATCTTATACCTAACATTATCCACAGACCCAAACCCTAAACCTAGCCTTATCCCTACAGTAAAACACTAACAGTTACACTATTCCTAGCAATACCAACCACAACTATATCCCTACCCCAACAAAATTACTATGTATAGTTTTCTCTAAAAGGTTTCTCTTAAAGTTCTGACCATGTTTCCTTTACTTGTGAACATGGTTTCTAAAGAGCAAACTCAAAGTTCTTCCTTGTCTAAGAGCACATGCTTTTTCCTTTGGTTTTAACAAGCAAGCATTCTGTAGTTATGTATGCAGAACAGTTTTAATACTAGCAACACATAATCTTTCACACCAAAACAGTCCCTTTAGTTCTAAATTGGATTAAGTAATCACTGTAGAACTAGAAGTATGACTTTTCTCTATTAGACAACTGATGAAATTTCCCACACTTGCATGTCTGTTTTCTGAAAAGAAAATTCAAAGTTCTTGCTCAACTAAGACTTAATCATTTGTCACTGGTTGTAACAGACCTTATATTCTTAAGCATATAAGCATAGCTGTTTTGATGCATACAACTCAATTGCTATTGTAGGAAAACAAGGCATTTCTCTGCATATTTTATTTAGTAATAACTATACAACAACACTATCATTTTCCCTGGTCAGATCCAGAGCACAGTTCCTTAACTTGTGCCTGTGTATTCTAAAACAGAAAATCAAACTTCTCACTCTTAAAAGAATACTGCATTTTCAGTATATTTTTAACAAACATGCTACCTTAGAGAAGTATAAAATTGTTTTGATGAAAGTCATCTAATATCTTTTGAAGGAAAATGGGTCACTTCTTCCTAAAAAGAATTGAGCAATGCCTATAGAACCCAAACCCTAAAACTAAACCCAACACTGACCATAACTCTGATTCTGACCCTAGCTCTAACCCTAAGCCCAACCCTAACCCTGACCCTAACCATGACCCTTACCCTGACCCAGACCCTGACCCTAACCCCAACCATGACCCTAATCCCAACCCTGACCCTAACCCCAACCCTGACCCTGACCCTAGCCCTGCAGTAAAACACTAACAGTTACATTATCCCTAACAAAAGGAACCGTAAGAGTAACACCAACCCAACAAAAATACTATGTATGCTTTTCTCTAATGAGTCACTGAGCATGTTTCCTTTACTTGTGTGAGTTTTTCTAAAGAGCAAACTCAAAGTTCTTCCTTGTCTAAGAGTACATGGTTGTTCCCCTAGGTTTTAACACACAAGCTTTCTGTAGGCAGGTACGCTGAACTGTTTTGATGCTAGCAATGTGATATCTCTCATTGGAAACAGTCCACTTCTTTCTAAACTGGATTTAGTAACCACTGTAGAACTAGAAATATGGTTTTCTCTATTAGACAACTGAGCATATTTTCTACACTTGTGCATGTGGTAATATTTTGTTTATGATCAAACAAATAAAGCTTGCCTGAAAATCGGAGTGCAGAACTAGCCACACTAGTTAGCCATAGAGACCAGGCAGTGGTAGCACATACCTTTAATCCCAGCACTTGGGAGACAGGCAGGCTGATCTCTGTTAGTTCAAGGCTAACCTGGGCTACACAAAATTGATCCAGTCTAGAAGAGAAATGGAACTCACACAAAGGTGATCTCAGCGCTTGGGGCCACACGCCTTTAATCCCAGCACTAGGGAGATGGAGACAGGGGTGATATAGATGGGCAGAGAGGAGAATATAAGGCAGGAGGAGACAAGAGCTCAGTTCATTCTGAGGAGGAAGTCCAAGCATGCAGTCTGAGTTTTCATAGAGACCGAATCTTCCTTTTGGTCTGAGCACTGGTAGATGTAAGAACTCTAGTGACTGCTACTCTGCTTCTCTGACCCATCAGCTTGCACCCCCGATAGCCGACTCCAAGTTTCTATTATTAAGATCAATTAGAATTCATGCTACATGTGTGTCTGATTTCTAAAAAAGGAAACCCAAAGTTCTTGTTCTTCTAAGAGTTATCTGTTTTTTCACTTGGTTGTAACAGACCTGATTTCCTTAAGTACCCAAGCAAAGCAATACAGGGCACTGTTGTTGTTTTAACTCTTTGGTCTTTATTTTTTTACTCTTTTGGGGGCCTGCCACCCAACTCCCAAATAAACACCCAGAGGATTATTCTTACTTATGAATGGGCAGCCTTAGCTTAGCTTGTGTCTAGCCCATTTTTCTTAAGTTATCCCATCTACCCTTTGCCTGTAGGCTTCTATTCCATATACCTTTCTTTACATGTAACTCCGTGGCTGGCTGTGTAGATGGCTGGCTGATGTCCTCTCACTTTCGTCTTGTTCCTTCTTTCTTTTTCTTCCCAGATTTCTCCGTCTATTTATTCTCTCTTCCTGTCAATCCTGGATATTCCTTCCTGACAAGCTATTGGCCATTCACCAATCAGGTGTTTTAGACAAGCAACATAAGACAAACTTCACAAAGTTAAACAAATGCAACATAAAAGAATCAACACATCTTTGCACCATTAAAACAAATGCTCCACAGCATAAAAAGATGTAATGCATCTTTAAATACTATTCCATACAGCGCATTTCACTCCCAACAACATTTAGTGAGCTCTATACAATAAAACTAAGGTTTTCTCTAATAGACACCTGAGCATAGTTCCTTCACTTGTGCACATGTATTCTAAATAGGAAACTCAGACTTCTTGCTCTCCAAGGAATACTGCAATTTCCAGTAGATTTTTAACAAACTTGCTACCTTAGAAAAGCATGTAGAGTTGTTTTGATGCAATTCACTAAATATCTTTCTTAGGAAAACAAGCCACTTCTTCCTAAACTTAATTCAGCAATGCCCATAGAACCCTAATCCTAATCCTACCCCTAACCCTGACAGTAGCATTAGCCCTAACACTAGCCCTAGCCTTATCCCTACAATAAAACAGTAAAACTTACACTATCTCTAACAACACGAACCATAACCCTAACCCAATAAAATAATATGTATTGTTTTCTCTAGTAAGCCACTGAACATGTTTCCTTTGCCTGTGCAAGTGTTTTCTAAAGAACAAACTCAAAGTTCTTTGTCGTGTAAAAGTACACGTATTTCCCTTGGTTTTACATGCAAGCTTTCCTTAGGCCCGTAAGCAGAGCTCTTTTGATTCAAGCAATACAATATATTTATCATACAATATAATAACGGTTTACCCTCCCTCACATCCTTCTACACACTTTCTACCTCCTCATCCACCTAACCACCTCCCCAAAAGAAATAGCACATTTAAAAAAAACACCTAGAGAGATGAACCATAGTACAGAGCACTTGCTGTTCTTGTAAAGAACCCAAGTTCAGCTCCCAGTAGCCACACATTAGCTTACAACCATTAATAAATCCAGTTCTATGGGGACTGATGCCTTCTTCTGACTTTGCAGGCACCAGATATATTGCACATACATACTTGCATGCAAAGCGCCGTCCCAATTAAATAAACACACAAATACACCCATTTATGTATAAATATATCTATATCATGTTGAGTAAGTACACAGACCTATAGTCAGCCTGTCAAAGTCTTCACACTTAGCATACTGATCATACTACATATCAGTCCCTTCATCTGAAAAAAAACCTAGTTTCTTAACAATGAACATCATAGATAAAACACAAGGATAAAAAAGCTAATACATAGAAGGCACAAGCATACCCTGGCGCAGAGCATGCTCTTATCAATACATTATGTATTTTTATGTTGCTGTGATAGAGTACATGGCAGAAGCAATTTAAGGAGGAAAGATTTATTTCAGTTTATGGTTCAGAAGCTATCAGTTCATCATGACAGGAAAGGTATGGTGACAGACTGGGTCTGTGGCGGGAGAGAGCATGAGAGCATGCTGTAATTGTTTGTGCATGACACTGACCAGAAAGCCCAGAGAGCTCAGGCCTGAAGCAGTACTGGCTGTCACTCACACAGCCATCCCCCACTGTCCTACTTCCTCCAGCTAGGCCCCACCTCCTGAGGCTTCACAGCCTTTTAAAACAGCATTACTGTGTAGAGACAAAGCGTTCAAAGTTATAGGGGATATTTCACAGTTAAGCCAAAATAGGAGCCCAGTGTGGTTGCTGAAATCTTTAATTCCAGTGCTCAGAAAGCAGAGGCAGTAAGATCTCTATGAGTTTCAGGCCAACCAAATCTACATAGCTAGTTCTAGGCCAGTCAAGACTACATAATGAGACCCTGTTTCAAAAAAAAAAAATTAACAAAATGTCAGCATAAGTTCACATAATTCAACTAAATGTTTACATTCTTGGCACCTGGCTAAAAAATGCAACCATCTAAAATAAAAGTATAAAAGAAGGATCCTGAGGACTAATAAGTTAGAGTTTGAAGAGATTTATATACATTTCTAAAACACACAAATGAAACCCACAAGCAATCTGAAAGTGGTACCTTCCTACAGCCTGTCTACCTACTGTACACTTGAGTAGGTTCTCCATAGCTTGCTACTGCTGAGTGAAAGAAAGGACTAAGCCGATGTAAGTGAGCACCAAAGCATAATTGCAAAATGCTTTGAAACTCTGCTGCAGTCTGGTTTTGCACATCTCTTAAAACTTTTGCTCACCAAGTTTCTGACATATGTATGTTATTCAAAGGAATGTACATCACACTACCTGATAACTATTAAACAATATTTTAAGATTTATTTTTACTTTTTATTTATGTGCATTTTCTATCTGAGTGCATCCTACATGCCACACAGGAGCCTGTGAAGAGGGCATCAAATCTCCTGATCACATCCACATTTCTAAATGAATCTTTCTAAAAACAAACAAACAAAAACAAAAAACACTTTAATGCTGGGCTGTAGTGGCATAAACCCTTATAGTCCTAGCATTCAGGAGGCAGAACAGAAGCAGGTGGATCTCTGTGAGTTCCAGGTCACCCAGGTCTACAGAGCTAGTTTCAGGACTGCCAAGGTGACACAAAGAGACTCTGTCTAAAAGAAAAAAGCAAAAAAAACCTTTTAAGCTAAGAATGATGATGCATACCCATAATGTCAACACTCAGGAAGCAGAAGCAGGAAGATCATGAGTTTGAAGTTGGCTCGGACTGTGTAGAAATTTTGCGTCAACATTAAGCATGGGGTTAGCCCATTTCTTGATTGTCAAATAAAGGCAGAATTTTTTAATGCTTTATTTCATTTTTTAGTAAAGGGATGGGCATGGTATGCACACCACTAATCTAGCACTCAGAGGGAAGAGACAGGAAAATCAGAAATTAAAGGCCATTTTGAGTTGTGGTGCACTTTTAATCCAAAAACTCAGAAGGCAGAGGCAAGTAGATCTGTGTGAGTTTGAAGCCAGGCTAGGCTAGAGTGTATTCTAAGACAGTCATGGGTACACAGAAAGACTTCTCTACATGAGGAGTTAGAGGTCATCCTTGACTACACAAAAATCTGTCTCAAAAACAAAACAGAAAACAACTAAAGAAAAGAGTCATGATACATGATGGCAAAGGACTGTAATCCCAACACTTAGCAAGTTAAAATAGGTACGCAGTGCACTGAGAGTCAACTTGGGCTACAGGGCTACATAATCAAGATGTGGTCTCAAAACAAAAAGACTAAAGAGGGGCATTCTGAACTGTCTTTGATGCAGAATGCTGCCTGACTCTAGGACCTACCTTTTCTTGCTCAAATAAATTGTGTTAAATGTTGGGCGTGAGAGATGGTAGGTTTGGTGACATTTGCTTAGAAGATGAAGGCTGGAGAACCACAAGTTCAAAGCCAGACTCACTTATGTTAAAATCCTGCCTCAAAAACCCAAGGGCTAGGAGTGAATCAAATATAACCCAAACTCATTTCTACCGAGGAGAGTAAACGAAGTTCCTGAGCAAAGACAAAGCTTGTCTCTGCGCCAGTGGCAAACTAGGCAGCTCACACTGACAAATCCGTGGGCCTAGAAGCTGGAATACCTTCATTCCTGTCCCCAATTTACAGGTAAGGGAACTGAAGCATGGAGCAGTAATGAAGCATTTTAGTTGGGATGTAGTTCAATGGTAGAGGGCCCACCCAGTTTGTGTGAGACTCTAGGCTCAATCACTGATATTAGAAAAGGAAACAATCAAAACAATAGCTACAAATGTAAACTAGCCATAGAGTGCTTATCTAGCATATACAAAGCCCTGAGACCATTATAAAGTTAATCACTACTAAAAAGAAGTCAGATAAGCCCTTGTCCCTATAGTAGCTAGTTCTTGATTCTAGCTTTGCTTAAAAAGCAACTCTGATGGAGGGTGGCAATGACTGATGGAGGAATTACCTATTTGAAAATACCAGATACCTTGATTAGATATTGCTCAATGGTGGAGTGCAGTGATATATAAAGTAAAGCCTTTATATTTGGCTTTAAATGACATGTATAGTAAAGCCTTTGTGTCTGGCTTTGAGAGAAATGATTCAGCAAAGCCCTTGCTATGTGTGGGTTAATCAGTAGAGGCTGAAAAATTGTTTTGAGACTGTTTAAACCTTGAAGCATTGTTTCTCTGGAGTCTGCACTTGGTGCAAATCTTGGAGAGCTTGCAGCTGTGCTGATCTTGGTCCTAAGACACTCCTAGCAGACCTGGTAAGCCATAATCAAAAGGGACTGAGATGTGTGTGGCTTATCTGCTCTGATGGCCAGCAAGAACAAGATGACTTTGGTAACTGTAAACTTTTTCAGCTCCAATTTAAGCTTGTAAAATTGTTTGAATAAAGTAACTAGAGGGAGCTCGCCAGGTATCAGTCTTTTCCAAGAAGGCTGTACTCCTCTGCTCCTTTGGAAGGTGAAGGCTTAGCATCTTGGTGATCTGTCTCTGCTGCGGCACCTATGACCCAACATCAAACAATAATGGAGTGCTTGCCTCACACACTCAAGGCCCAGTGTTAAGTAACCAACACCAAAAAGCTGTATGAAAAAGCAGAAAAGGTGAATCAGACTCTCCTAAGCCAACTTTCCAGGAATGTGCTTCCTAGATGATTCTTACAGCTTAAGATGCCCCACACTAAAAGTACCTACATAGTCATCTTATGTTTATCACAAATGAACTTGTGAACTGTTTACTCCCTTCATCTCAACCCCTCAATACTTACTTGCTTATTGTCTTCCATGTGCCAGGCATTATCAGGTCAGGTCAGCTCTCCTGTGTTTCAGACATCCTGTAACTTCCTATGCCATTAGTACTTTTAAGTTTGCTGATGATCGGAAATGACTGAGTAGATTTAAACACATTTAAAGGGCATGGCTTCCCAGTCAGTGCAATCAGACTACTTCAACACACACATACTACATTTCCTATGGAAGCAAGGGAACTCAGAAGGGATATGACAGATGAATGTGACCAGATGTCAATGCTAATTATTCACATTACTAGTTTTAATTGGAGCCCCCCATACTTCGTTCAGAATTCGGTGGCTCCTCTTGGTTTAACAAGAGTTCTGTTTGGCTACTAATGTTTGCCAAGGATATGATTTATGAAGCAGATTATCCAACTGTTGAGACTCCAAATGTCTTGTTGAGACTCCAAATGTCCTGCTGCCACTCTCCTCTTTCCTCCCATTTTCTTTGTGTGTCCTGACCAAATCCCACACTACATCTACTGATGTGTGACTATGCTGCACTTTTCCCAGCATGCCTAAACCCAATTCCTTAACGATTCTCAGGAACTAATAAAGACGTTTAGGTTGTTCCCCCAGAAAGTCCTTTTAAAATCCATCCTGGCCCTGAACCAACATTCCTTAACCTCTTAAGTAAACTCAATCCTCTGCTCCAGTCAATGCTGCTGCACCTCGAAAATCTGTCCTGGGGATAGGCTGCAGTCGGTTGTAAATCTCCTCAGTAAATGCTTGGGGCGGGATCAGGAGTGGAGTTTCCTCCATGAATCAACCAGGCCTACCTGCAGAATGCTCTTGCGTTTTCCAGACGTTGAAGCTGTAAAGTCCATCTCTCACTTCAGCCCCTTACCCTGGGCCCTCCGGGGCGTGCAGCAAGCTGGCTGGACGTTTGCCACAAGAGGGCGCTCCCGAGCACGGGTCTGTTTCAATCTTTAGTTCCCCAATTCAGGTTTGCTTCGAACTCGTCATTCACCATTCTCCTCCGTAGCCTCCAGAGAGCTGGGCTCTCCGGCGTGTGTCCAACATCCCGGCCTAAAATAGGAAGCTATGAACGCATCCGGAATCCAGCCTCCAAGCTCCCGGTGACTCCGCCCCTCGAATGGCCGCGGGGAGCCACCGCCTCCGCTCCAGCGAGGCTCCGCCCTTCCCCTCCGCCCCGCCCCGCCCCGCCCCACCCACAGCTGCGCGTCACAGGCTACGACTCGGGGGTGGAAGAGGCGCTGCGCCTGACGGCCTTCGGCCAGCCAATGGATGATCGCAACGGAGGATTTCAAATGTGGCGGCGATAGCTGGATCCTGCCAGGTGGAGCGGGAGGCCAGACAAGCTCGCGGTGCTGTGAGCGGCTGTGAGGGGCTGTGAGCGGCTGTGAGCGGCTGTGAGCGGCCGAGGCACGGGCGGAACAGGTGGTGAGCACCGGGGGTACCCGACGGGCCTAGGCCTCCACTCGCGGGAGCCTGCACCCCGCAGTTGGCGGGGCTTTTGCTCTAGCACACATCTTGTACGACGTTAGCTTGCTTAGTTTATGCTAGCAAAAACTCCTTAGATAGGACTTTGCTTTTAAAGTATCTAATAGGGGTTGAGGATGTGGCTTGCTTATAGATTTTTGCCTAGCATGCACAAGACCCTGGTTCAATTTCCTGCGCGCCCGCGCGCGCACTGGAACAATCTGTAATCAATTTTAACTCCACCAGTCATTCAATCTCAGACATCTCCAGTGCAAATTTTAAAAACTTGGTTGCGTTAGGGTGGCTGTCTTACGCTACCTATTCGTACTTTAAAAGAGTAGTTGCATTTATTCTGTTAGACACCCCCTCCAATCTATCGTACAAACGTTGGTAGAAATACATTTAGATGAGATATACAGTACCTATTTAAGGCCCCAGACATGCACGGAGGAAAAATAAGTCCTGGAGAAATTACCCAAGAAAGGAAAAGATTCAAAAAACAACCAAGAGAAGAGAGTCCGATGTGGTGAAATTGTATGTGTACATTGTGGGTGGCAACAGTTTGCAATTTGGAGATCTGGAAGTTGTAGTCTAGGATACAAACTTGATGAAAAGTAGCCTGGCATGTTGAAGCATATCTATTTTGCTTTAATCACGTTGATGTTTTAATATGAATGCATGTGTTCTCTGCCCCCGAAATAATAATTAGTAATAATTGCTAAATAGAACCCCAGATATCCATATAATTGCTTCTGAACAAATACTATAACCCTAAACACTAAAGGTTGGTCATAAACATTGTAGAAAAGTAAGGCAAAGTGTGTGGCTCCCACATGTGGTTCCAGATACTCAGGAGGCTGAGAATATCAGAGCTCTTAAGTTCAAAACCAGACTGGGTAACATAGCAATACCCTGTCCCAAAATAACAATAAGCAGATCCCATAGTGCTTAGAATATTGTATGCCTCCAATGAGTATCTACTAAAAAATGAATAGTTGACACTTACTACTACTTTCTTATGATATGGCAGAAGATAAGATTATTTCAGAAACATGAATGACATTTTACAGGATTTTCTTTCTTATCATGGGCTTGATTCTAACATCTGTTTTGGTTGAATTATTTTTGAAATGAGTTTTACTATGTAGCCGAAGCATGAATTCATGATCTGGGTGCCTTAACCATCTTAGTAGCTTGGATTATGCCATAACACCTGACTATTAATAATATTTTAAAGCTAAAAAAACCAAAATTATTGCCTTTTTTGAAGTAAGTTTACAATTTAGTCTTTCCTTAATTCCTTTTTCCTAAATTTTATATTTGAAAGTATCTGAGAAATGTTAATTATTTATTTTTTTGATTCATAGACAAAGATGGTTAAAGAAAGGTGTCAGAAAAAGTCCTTTCAAGATAGTCTTGAAGACATTAAGAAGCGAATGAAAGAGAAAAGGAATAAAAACTTAGCAGAGGTTGGCAAACGCAAGTCCTTTATCGTTGCACCATGCCAAGTATCCAGTAAGAGATTTTTGTGATGTCTTTATATACCATTCTTGTGTGCTAGTGTGGCATTTGTTTGTGTGTGTGTGTGTGTGTGTGTGTGTGTGTGTGTGTAGCAAGGAACAGGGCTGTTGCTATTACTCTCTGTTCTATTCCCCTGCAAATGGTCTCTTACTGAACCAAGAATTAGACTGGCAACCAGCCAAGCTCCAGAGATCCTCCTGTGTCCATAACCCTCCAACCCCTTAGCTCCTGTCCTGCTCTGACACACAGTGATGGGGTTACTTGTGTGTATGACCACATCTAGCTCTTTATATGGCCTCTGGGGATTTGAACTCTGGCTTCATTAATTGATTGATTGATTGATTGATTGCTCTTAACCACTGAGCCATCTTTCCAGCCCGTTTTACCTTCTAGGTTTAGGTTTAATTGGGATGTTTATCTTATAGCTAACACTTCTACACTGCTGAAAAATTACCAAGATAACAACAGGTTGTTAGTTTTGGCTTTGGAAAATGAAAAATCCAAAGTGAGAGAAGCCCAAGATATCATCCTACAGCTGAGAAGAGAATGTTACTATCTTGCATGCCAGCTATATACAGTAAAAGAGAAGCTAACTTCCCTACAAAGTGAAGACATTGATCAGGTATGTTCATTACAAAACTTTCTTATATAGTTTTGCTGTATGAAGTGCAGCTTTATAAAGCTCTTTATTTTAGATATGGAAAGTATTCTAAATACTATTTGTATTATCGCTTAAAAAATAATTTATTATGTTTATTTATTTAGGTGTGTATGTGAAGTTCAGAATACAACTTTCAGGTGTTATATAAATGTGTGACATACATTTGCGTACCTTCACATATAATATGTGCATAGTAGACAGTGTAGAAAATAATTGCTTTCTAGCAGATGCTATTTCTTCCTGGGTGCCGTTCACCCATGACTTGTGACTCCAGAACTCGACATGCTAAGTCAGGAAGATTCAAGTTATAGGATAACCTGAGTTGTACAGTGAGTTCTTATCTCTGAAAGAGACTTATAAGATTTTGTTTTTGTTTTGTTTTTTGGTTTCTGATTTTTCGAGACAGGGTTTTCTGTAGCTTTGGAACCTGGCCTGGCCTCAAACTTGGAGATCCACCTGCCTCAAAGGCTTGCACCACCACTGCCCAACTTAGATTACGTTTTAAAGATTGTTTTCTTTCAACAATTTAATCTTTTTTTCCCCTATTCAATAAAATTACAAGGGATCAGCCTATCAGCATCTGAATCTCCCTGATGCTTTCCAGAATTTATAAATGATTATTTTTGTTTGTTTTTAATTTGGAATACATATATATGTGCATCTGGGCACATGTGTGCTAGTATGGGTGCACATGGAGGCCAGAGGCATCAGGGCTGTAGTTACAGGCAGTTTTCGGCCACTACACATCCTTACTGCTGAGCCAGATTGTCAGCCCCCTCCTTTCCAGAGTTTTGGCTGAAATTCCAAGAACTACTCTTCAGTAGTCTACTCGATGGCATAAATGCCAGAACAGTAGGGAGAAAATTCTGCTGTTGTAGGCTTAGTGCCAGCTGTCAATGTTTCCAGTTAAGTATGTTGTAACTAGTTGCTAATATATTCTTAGCATTTAAAAGAATTTTTTTTTCTGTCATAGATGTGTGTGTGTCACTTGTTCTGAACCCCTCTGTACTTGTTCTTCAGCGTTCAAGGTTGATTTCTCAGTAGTAGAGAGCTTTTTTGTTTGTTTGTGACAGGATATCAATATGTAGACAAGGCTGGCCTCGAACTCACTGTATAGACCAGGCTGGCCCCAAACACACAGAGATATACCTGCCTCAGCCATTCAAGTTCTAGAATTAAATGTGTGTGCCACCACTAAGATGTTTTAGTCTAAGAAGGTTTTCTTTGCCTGGGTCTGTAGCTCAAGAGTGGAATACTTGTCCAGAATGCATAAAGTCCTGAGTTCGTTCATCATCAATGCTGCAAAAGAAATTGTGGGGAAAAAAGGGAAGATTTGGAGCAGAGACATTCTGGGGTAAAGGTGTTTGCCACTTGTTGATGAAAGACTGGCTAACTGAGTCCAATCACTAGGACACACATGGTAGAAAGAGAGAACTGACTCCCCAGAAAGTTGTCCTCTGACATCCACACATGCATAGCATGCCTTCCCACCAAATAAATAAATAATATTTTAAAATGCAGAAATGTAAAGACAAAAGAAGGGAAGTTTTAAGACATGTTTCCTTCCTGTCTTTAGTTAACTTGCTCACTAACAGTTTCTGATAGTTCCCTGTGTTTTATAATAAGTCTTTATATTTTTAAGATTTATTTTTAATTGCTTATGGGGGGATTGTGCACATGCATGCAGGTGCCCACACAGCTCAGAAACTTCAGACCTCCACCCACCCAGGGCTGGAATTATAGGCAGTTATGAGCCATCCAACATAGCACATCCAGTGAGTGCTAGGGTCCTAGCACTGAACTTTCTCTAGCCCTATAATTAATCTCTTCAATTATACTGCTACTACTATACAATTAAATATTCTTTTCTCCTTTATCTTGAATAATGTTACTACTTTCTTTTTTTGTTGTTGTTATTCCTTTTTTTTTTGGTTTTGCGAGACAGGAACCTGTCCAGGAACCTGCTCCTGGAGAGCATGCCACAGACTCACAGAGATGCATGAGTCTGCCTTTTCTTCCCTGAGTGCTGGGATTAAAGGCGTGTGCCACCACCTGCCTTAATGTTACTACTTTCTTTTCTTTTTTTTTTTTTTGTGAGCAAATTTCTTAACTTTTATTTTCTTATTCCCTGAAATGGGATCCATGGTTTTGCATATGCTATGCAAGTGTTCTATCACTGAGCCACATCCCTATCCCCTCTAGTTATTTAACTGACAATAAAAATTAAATCATATATATTTTTTATTTTATTGATATTTATTGAGCTCTACATTTTTCTCTTTTCCCCCTCCCCTCTTCAGTCCTCCCCCAAGGTCCCCATGCTCCCAGTTTACTCAGGAGATCGTGTCTTTTTATACTTTCGACTTCCCATGTAGATTAGATCTATGTAAGTCTCTCTTAGTGTCCTCATTGTTGTCTAAGTTCTCTGGGATTGTGGTTTGTAGGCTGGCTTTCTTTGCTTTATGTTTAAAAACCACCTATGAGTGAGTACATGTGATAATTTAGTCTTTCTGTGTCTGGGTTACCTCACTCAAAATAATGTTTTCTAGCTCTATCCATTTTCCTGCAAAATTCAAGTTGTTGTTATTTTTTTCTGCTGTGTAGCACTCCATTGTGTAAATGTACCACATTTTCCTTATCCATTTTTCGATGGAGGGGCATTTAGGTTGTTTCCAGGTTCTGGCTATGACAAACAAAGCTGCTATGAACATAGTTGAGCACATGTCCTTGTGGCACAATTGAGCATCCTTTGCATATATACCCAAAAGTGGTATTACTGGGTCTTGAGGCAGGTTGTTTCCTAATTTTCTGAGAAATTGCCACACTGACATCCAAAGGGGTTGTACCAGCTTGCATCCCCACCAGTAATCCCATTTCCCCACAACCTCTGCAGCATAGGTTGTCATCAGTGTTTTTGATCTTGGCCATTCTTACAGGTGTTAGATGGAATTTCAGAGTTGTTTTGATTTGCATTTCTCTGATGACTAAGGATGTTGAACATTTCCTTAAGTGTCTTTCAGCCATTTTAGATTCCTCTGTTGAGAATTCTCTGTTTAGGTCTGTATTCCGTTTTTGGGTTGTTTTTTTTTTTTTTATTGGATTATGGGATCTTTTGGTGTCCAATTTCTTGAGTTCTTTGTATATTTTGGAGATCAGACCTCTGTCTGATGTGGGGTCAGTGAAGATCTTTTCCCATTCTGTAGGCTGTCATTTTGTCTTGTTGACTGTGTCCTTTGCTTTACAGAAGCTGTTCAGTTTCAGGAGGTCCCATTTATTAATTGTTTCTCTCAGTGTCTGTGCTGCTGGGGTTCTATTTAGGAAGTGATCTTCTGTGCCAAAGTGTTCAAGCGTACTTCCCACTTTCTCTTCTATAAGGTTCAGTGTGGCTGGCTTTATGTTGAGGTCTTGGATCCATTTGGACTTGAGTTTTGTACATGGTGATAGAGATGGGTCTATTTTCATTCATGTTGAAATCCAGTTATGTCAGCACCAGTTGTTAAATATGCTTTCTTTTTTCCATTTGATATTTTTTGCTTCTTTATCAAAGATCAGGTGTTTGAAGATGTGTGGATTGATATCCAGGTCTTCTATTCGGTTCCATTGGTCCTCCTGTCTGTTCTTATGCCAATACCAGGCTGTTTTCAGTACTGTAGCTCTGTAGTAGAGTTTGAAGCAGAGATTGTGATGCCTCCAGAAGTTCTTTTATTGCCCATGATTGTTTTGGCTATCCTGGGTTTTTTTGCTTTTCCAAATGAAAGCATTCCAAATAAAACCGTTCTTTCGAGATCTTTGAAGAATTTTGCTGGGATTTTGATGGGCAAATTTTACTACTTTCAAAGTTAGCTATTTTGATATCAAATTGAAAACTTTCATAAGAACTCATTCTTATAGGCACTTTTAGCCAATTTGTTATTGATCCCTCCCCACATAAGCCAGGTGTTCCACAAAGGCCTGAAACTTCAACTGGAAGGGATCTGTTGCCCTCTTCTGGCCACATGAGCACACATTCAACAGATATGTATACACATAGAATAAATTTTAAAAAAGTAAAATAAAGATAAAACTAGTATCTGTTCATTAAATTCAAAAGGTAATTAAATTTGATTAGGAGTTCTTTTTAGTTTCCATCTGGGGCTTATCTTTCCAGCAGAAATATGCAGGCTTTTCCTATTTTCTCCTGTTCTCCCCCATAGCATCATATTCTTCTCATCTCACCCTCATGAGAATTTGGATCCTTATTATTTGTTTTCCTCCCTATTAGGTTAGCACAGTCAGAGGTGTAGTGTCTGCACTATCTTTTACCTTCAAGATGAAAGATGAAATCATTCCTGGTCAGGTTTTCATCCCTTAACTCTGTGAAACTGTGTTACTGTGCCTGTCTAAAACACCTGATGGTCTAATAAAGAGCTGAACGGCCAATAGCTGGGCAGGAGCAAGGATAGGTGGGGCTGGCAGGCAGAGAGAATAAACAGAAGCAGAAACGAGGAAGAAGAGGAGAACGTCAGGGGCCAGCCACCCAGCTCCACAGCCAGCCATGGATTAAGAGTGAAAGTAAGGGATACAGAAATAGAGAAAGATAAAAGCCCAGAGGGAAAAGGTAGATAGGTTAATTTAAGAAAAGCTGGCAAGAGACAAGCCAAGATAAAGCTCAGAATTCATAACTATTTGTGATTTATTTGGAAGCTGGGTGATGGGCCCCCCAAAAAGCCAAAAGAGTAAAACATCACACAACACACATGTCTCTCTTTTCATTGGGAGGAGGGGCACATGTGTGCATGTGAAGGTCAGAGGACAGCTTTCAGGTGTTGATTCTTTCCTTCCACCATGGTTCCATGGACCAGCTGAGATTATGAGGCTTGCATGGCAAGAGATCATATCTGTGAGCTCACTTGTAGACCCTTTTTAAAATTTCTTTCTATACACTAGAATGTGAGCTAAAGAGGGCAGTGTGTGATGTTTCAGCTTTGGAGTCCTAGCCCCTGAAACTGCATGGCAGTGCTGCAAACTGTCAGCAAGTATATATTATTGTTGCAGGCATATATGTTTATTCAGCAATACATTCATAATACAGAATGCACATACATAGTTCATAGCAGTAAACAATTATAATGGTGTTTTCTTTTGATTTAATATATTAACAGAACCGGAAAGGATATATCTCAGAAGTGGTCTCCAGTAGTGACAACACCAGCGGAGACTTGTCTGTGAAGACCTCACAGTTAGTACCAAGTTCATTATTGTTTCTAGGAAATTGACATAATTTGTCTTTACAGTCTGAGGCTTTTTCTATTGGAAGTATACTTAAGAGAATTTGATATTAAAATACTGTTGTATGTGGAAAGTTAGAGCTTTCTTTTTCTACTGTTTAGTTGCTTTAATGGCAAAGTTAGAAATTCACCAAACTTTAAACTGTTTTCTTTCAGTTGTTCTATTTTTTGTTTGTTTTTTATTTTGTTATGTTTTCATTCTTGTAAGCAGTCATTATTAAAACTAATATTTTTTTCAGGCCTAAAATCTGTCCAATTTATTGGGACGTGGGATGGGGAGAGTGAACTATCACTTTTTAATACCTCTGTCTGGTTGTTCAGTTCTGATTCAGATGCCCTCTTTCCATTCTCTTCGATTATGTATGTTTTGTGTTCTTTTGTGAACTATTGAGATTTAATTATACATACCAAAATACACAGCTCTTCCTTATTAAAATTGTTTTCATGCGATTTATTTTAATCATTTTCCTCTCATCCAGCTCCTAGATCCTCCCTTCCCAAACAACTTTATGTTCATTCTCTCAAGAGGGGACAAAAAATAAAACAAAAATGAAAAGCAGAACAGTCAAAAGAACAATAAGACAAAAAAAAAAAAAGAAAAAGAAAGAAATGCTCAATAAAACATCCACAGAAATACCACTGAGCCTGTTTTGTATTGGCCTGTTCTGTGGAGTGTAGTGGACAGACCCAGTGAGACTTCATTGGAGAAAACTGATTTTCTCTTTGCCAGCATGAACTCTCCAGCTCTTAATTATACCATTTTGTGATTTTGACTAACATATATAGCTATAGATCCAAAACTTGGGAGGCTGATACAGGAGAATCAAGATGGCCTGGGCTACGTGGCTAAACCTTGGCTCATTACAAACAACAAACTAGCAAAGCCATGAAATATGGCTTCACTCTCCCTAGATCTCAGTCTCGGCGGTGCTACCAAATTGGGGCTGCCCATGTGCTGTGGATGTTGCGGTGTTCTTAGCCTGCACCACTATGCCACGAGTCACTCCTCCCCCAGCTGTGAGGACAAACAGTGCTTCCAGATCTTGGCCGTCATCCCCAAGGGTGGACTGCCTGCCATAGATGGTGCTTTATCATCCTCCTGTGGAGCCATTAATACTATAAAGTTCTAGCTGCACACATCACTATTAAACTTCTGGAGTTTTGGGGCTGGAGAGATGGCTCAGAGGTTAAGAGCACCAGCTGCTCTTCCAGAGGTCCTGAGTTCAATTCCCAGCACCCACATGGTGCCTCTCACAACCATCTGTAATGAGATCTGGTGCCCTCTTCTGTCATGCAGGCATACACACTGGCAGAACACTGTTTACATAATAAACAAATAAATTTCAAAAAAAAAAACTTCTGGAGTTTTAAAACTGTTG
Source organism: Ondatra zibethicus (assembly GCA_004026605.1). NCBI lineage: Eukaryota > Metazoa > Chordata > Mammalia > Rodentia > Cricetidae > Ondatra > Ondatra zibethicus. The sequence continues at coordinate 57,545 of PVIU01007377.1, forward strand.
GATTTTAAGACCCAACAAATGAAATTAGATGAGGTAAGGTAATCAGATTGTTATTAGACTTCAAAAAAATCAGTAGTTCCCTCTGCTCTATTACAAAACCTATATCTTAATTATTATAAAGTAGAAAATTTTTATAAAGAGTAAAATTACAAATTGTCAATAACAAGTTTTGAGTAGAAGAAAATTTGGTTAATGAAGCAAACTAGAATTCAGGTTTCAAAGACAACAAAGGAGGCTACAGTTTCAGAAGAATCAATAGTTGATACCATTAAAGCATGTATCATCACCAAACGATAGCTCCCCTAGTGATATCAGGTCCTGAAGAGCTAAGTGACCAAACTTCGTTCTTAAAAACTTTGAGGCAGTTTGGATTGTCTGCCCCTTCTGTAACCTGAAGTTGGATTAAATACCAGGTGTAATGTGAGCAAATTTGGTTTTCTGTGATAGGGAACAAGGATTTGTAGATTTGGACTGGAATTGTGAAATGATATAACAAGTTTATAGCCTGGGAAAATGTTGAATTTGGGGTTTTCTTTTTATACAGTTGCTAAGATTACTGTTTCTTATTCTTTAAGGCAAATTGCTTTTGAAGAAAATGACTGGCCTTTCCAAACCGAAGGTAAGTTGGTTAGAAAATCTAAAAATACTGATCTTTGTGAATAAGTAACCTAATTAAATGTTTTTTCATTTTCTTCCTTCTTTTTAACTTTTAAGTCTGTTTATCTGTTATTCTGCTCAAAGAACCTTGATTTTACATAGACTGATAGGGGATTAAAAGAATCCATTCAAAGCCTGAGTAGTGGCTTATACCTTTAATCTCAGTGCTCAAGAAGGTGAGTGTCCTAGTCAGGGTCACTGTGACTGTGACAAAACACCATGACCAAAAGCAGCTTGGGGAGGAAAGGGTTTGTTTTGTTCACAGTTCCGTATAACAGTTCATCAACAAACACAGTAAGGTCAGGACAGGAGCTAATGCAGAGGCCATGGAGGAGTGCTGCTTACTGGCTTTCTCCTCATGCTTGTTCAGCCTGTTTTCTTCTTGAACCCAGGACCACCAGCCCAGGGGTGGCCACACCCACAGTGGTCTGGGCCCTCCCACATTAAGCACTAATTGAGAAAATGCCCCATAGGCTCATCTTATGGAGGCTCCTCCCTTTCAGATGACTCTAGTTTGTGTCGAGGTGACAAAGCGAGCCAGCACAGTGAGGCAGTGGGGTCAAGTTCAAAGCCATCTGAATACATAGTTGAGACCCTGTCAGGAAAAACAACAGCAACACACCTATTCATTGTGCCAAATCTCTAAGGAGGAATTTTAGTTGTATCTGTAGCTGCAGTCAACTGTTATGTGCTGCTGTAGCCTAGGAGTGTTATCCATTTTCTGTGGCCTCAGAGAAGTGAAGATCTCACTAGAAGTGACTGAGAGGGAGCACTCACACCTAGGACCGTACTACTTTGTACTAAGCATCACAAAATGGATGGAATTTGAATAAGGAAAACCAGGTGAAAACCCTGTTTTCCCTATAAATACAGATATTTATCTGAAAAGCCTAATTAACAATTTTCCAAGTAATTTCAAGAAAATAACTTCTACTTTCTTGGTATATTTTCTCATTTTAGAATTTGAAGTTCTCTTCTCTGTGCTTATAGGTTAAACACCGAGGCTAGTACTTTTTCTTTAAGCCTTTGAACCAGAAGCACATAAAACCCCTCTTATAATATATGCATAATGAGAATTTATTTGCTTATCTTGGGGAGGTTGTTTTGTTCTTTTGAGACAGGGTCTCACATATGTAGACCTGACTTTGAACTCAAAAAGATCCTCTGCCTTCTTAGTGCTGGGATTAAAGGGTGACACCAGACTTCAGTTCTTCTTTTAATTTGAGACAATGTCTCATTCTGTGGCCCAGGCAATCCTAGAGCTATGTGGCATAGGCTGGACCTCACTTGATCCTCCTGCATGAGCTCCCACATGTGACATTCCTACAGTATTTTTACTGTAAGCTATTGATTATTCAATGATGAGTAAAAAGCTGGTCATATTGAACTTTCTATGTTTTTATTTACTCTTAGTAAATATAGGGAAGCTATTGAATAACTGCTGCAATTTTCAATACTAATGTTCTCGGAATGTACGTTTCTGAAGCATAACATTGTTTCCCTCATTTGTTTCTTAAATATTCAGAACCAAGTTCTACTGTTCCTCCAGACACACTGGGGAGTGATTTTGATTCAGGTAAAGTCGAGCCTACTGATGACATCTTACCTAAGACTGTGTCTTTCCGTCGCCACTTAAAGAAAGATCTTAGTAATGTAAGTTGCTCCACTGCTTTGGAGGACTGTGAAGCCAGTCATTGGGTGAGACCGTCTTTGGAAGTTAGAAGAAGTGGTTGTAAAGACCCAACTATAACACTGCACAAACTTGAAAATGTAGAACAAAATGTTTATCTGTGGAACAAGGACCAAATTAACTTATCCCCTAGACTGACTTACTCAGGAAAGAATGCTAAAACAAAAGTCATTTTACCATCTGAACCTGAACAAACAGAAAGTAAGCATCAATGTGCACAGAAAAGAGCAGAGCGGAGAAGAGCCAACCAGAAATGCAAATCAAAATCCTCACTGAGGTGTAAGGACAAGAAAAGCAAAGATAAGCACACTTTACAATCCACAAAATTGGATGGGTCTATTGGTTCCAACGACGCTTATGATTTTAATGTGGAAGAGCGTGTTCATCTCACCCCTTTCCGACAAAAAATGAGCAGTGGCTCCAGTGGAGAAATTAACAGTGGCGACCGGGAAGGGAGTGCTTTCGATCTGAGTGCCTCTGAGGATGAGTCCGATGACATCTACCTGCCTCCTTGTAAGCACTTGATAGACCACACCAGAGAATCAGACAGACCAGTCACCAGGCCTCGGCCTAAAAGAGAACTCAAGTACACGGATGAAAAAGATAAGAAGACTCTGCCAACCAGAACTCCTACTGGTAAGCAGTGTGCATATTTGCCTGAGTTTTGAATGTTTTTGCTAAATAGTTGCCCCAATGCTGATGATTCTTAGATACTGTACTGCCATCTGTTACTCTGGGGAGTCTAGAGTCTTTCCATATGTGTTCTCTGTAAGGGAGGTTATAGCCTGATTAAACAGTAGGCGTAGAAAATGTAAACATGACTCTGTTATTCTGGCTTACTTCAAGCAAATAGGAATCTTACAGGAGTATTACTTCTCAGGGTCTGATTCCTATTGGAGAGGAAACTTTTGAGCAGGGTAAGGACAGGACAGGTTGTGGTTGGATTGAATTAAAAGATCTTTACACTTGTGATCACCTGGAAAATGAAAAAGAAAAAACTCATCTTAGTGGACTTATATATTTAATTTAACAGGAAACTTGACTTATTTTTCTAGTTGAAAGTGAGCTTATGAGAGAAAGAAGTTCTTTTCTCATCTGCTGAAAACTTTAGCTCAGAAACCCATGCATTCGTTTTATCAAAGTGGTTCAGTGTTAGTCATCAGCCTACACCTACTCACAAAGACTTCGTTGAGAGTTTTGATTCCTATGGCACTAGCTCCATGCTGTCAGGTCCTATAATCTTCAGAATGTTGTCACATTGTAACAGCTCAGCTGGCATGCTTGATTTGCTTTACTGGGATATTAAAGCCTGAAACAATGAATTAACTTTCCTGGTTAAGCAGCTGAACAGTATAGCTTGTAAAAATCTGTTTTAAAACTGTATCATGAGAATCCACTTTCAGTAGCTGTTTCTCTTTTTCTTACTAAATGTTTGCTCTACTTTAAATAAAAATACTTTAATGATAGAGTAAGTTGAGCAGGGTTGGCAAACTGTTGATAATTATTGAAATCGAGTAACATAGGGTATAATTGAACTGTTTGTTACCTGTTTTGTGTTGTTTTGAAAACAATAAGGTTTCACAAAGAACAAAAACACTTAAATAGTTTGATCCCAGACTTCTACCAGCATCATTACTTGGAAACAGCCATAATCCCAGGTTCTGTCCTGTCCCTTGAATTAGAATTTGAGTGTCTTTGTAGGTTCCCCATACAAACACACATGGTTTGGGAAGCATTACTCTAGACTAGAACAGCTGGGCTAACCCTATTGCTTGGAGGTGGTCTATACTATTAATACTGGATTGGTTGTATATTTGTGGTGACAGGAGAGTAGCTGACACCCAGATACTCTGTAGTTAAAAACCTCTTTTGAAGAAGATTGGCTTTCAGTATTCTGACTATGTGTATGGTACCTGCCTTCCAAATAGATGTAGCTTTGAGATGATGGAGGACCTGGGTGTTAATGATGGGAAAGACATCTAAATTTTGTAACATTAGCACCAGGGGAAACAAGTTTTATCCTGGTCTTCATGGTCTGATTGAGAGTTCTTGTATGTTTTGTGGTCAATGGGCTCCAACAGTGTCACAAAATTTGGTGTTGACTGGGACTGGAACCTTGGTGATTCTAAAGATTAAAGTGTAACTAAAATGCAGTTTCAAACTTTAAACCAACTCATAACATCTAAGCTATTGGGAAAGAAGGTTACGTTTTAGTAAATAGTTCTGTTGTGTAGCTAACACTTCTTTACATCTACCAGTTTGTACATTATCTGGCTTGAAAGGAAGAAGAAAAAAAAAAAACAAGAGGAAGTTTTGTAGATGGAAGTTTCTGTCCCACCCCAACCCACAGCCATTCAGTCCCAACAAAACACACAGAGGCTTATATTAATTATAAACTGGTTGGCTTATCATCATCATCATCATTATTATTAAACACAGGCTTATTATTAACTAGATCTTACAACTTAAATTAACCCATAATTCTTATCTATGTTTAGCCACATGGCTTGGTACCTTGCTCAGTGAGGCCTTCTTATCCTGCTTCCTCTGCCTCTGGCTGGTGACTGCAGACTGAGCCTTCCTCTTCCCAGAATTCTCCTAGTCTGGTCGCCCCCCTATACTTCCTGGCTGACTGCCAGTCAGCATTTTATTAAATCATTAAAAGTGACAAATCTTTAAAGGGTACAAGAGCATTATCCCACAGCAAAGTTTTTAAAGCATAGATCATGCTAGGTATTTTGTGTGTTTAAAAATATGTAATTGACCATAGTTTTATTTCTGTGGTTTGTATCCCTTGGATTCATATTCAATAAACATTGTATTGTAGGTATGCCGTGCAAGAATCAAGACTTAACTGGTTGTAGCCTAAAGGATGTCACCAATATCCTGCTGTCTCCTGTAGTGAAAATCAGGAAACTTTCTCTGTCTCCAAAAAGGCATGAAGACAGCCCAGCCGTGCCTCTGCCTAAGCGCAAGTGCACCACCATCACAAGCTATAAGGAGCCAACACTCGCTTCGTAAGTACTGCGTGAACTCATCTGTAATGACTCTTATGGGAGGGCTGAAGAAGGGCTTTAGTCATGAATAGATTGTTTTTGAAGACTAGGACTGGCCTATTGTTAGAACAATCCTGTGCTGAATATAATACTGCTATATTTGTAATCATACCTGAAATCTCTTTTTTACTTACAGGAAACTGAGAAGAGGGGACCCTTTCACAGACTTGTGTTTCTTGGATTCTCCTATTTTCAAGCAGAAAAAGGATATGAGACGTCCTAAAAGAAGTACAAAGCACACACAGTAACTCCTTTGGTTGGATGCTATCAAAGAGGATCCTTCTCTGTTGCCTGATAGAGTCTGTGAGGCAGTGTGCAGTGGGCAGGACCATCCCTTATCAGGCTCTGGGTCAGGACCTTTATTTTGTAATTGTGTGGATTGCTACCAACATCTAAAATTTCTCCAGCAGGGGAATTTCAGAGTTGAAAATCTATAAAGATAGGATGTGGATCTTTCATGACTCCTTGACCATAAGACATACCATAAGTTGCTGAGAATCACTTATTCTACTATCATATTGAGTCTTTGGGTAAACTATATGTGGAATCACGATTAAGAGAATTGGTAGTTTTGGTTCTGGGACAAGGTGACTGTTGTGAACTCTCAGTGTGTGTGACATCATTCTTAATCAGAATCAACATGTCATGGACCTCAGGCTAGCCCTTCATGTTGTCAGAAGTCTACAAGTATAAATATGTGACTAGTAAGTTTCTGGGTTTGATCTATATATTTAATGAAATAATTGAACTTCTGCAGGTGTGTATATATTTCTTTAAACTGAAATCACTATAAGTGGTCCATTTTTAAAGAACACTGAAGTGTGGCCATTGTGGTGGCCACAATATAATATAAAGTCTGGCCGTATATAATGGTGGCCATTGTGTTTCCCTTCTGCTCTTAACTGTCAAGTAACCTTGATTATCTTCCTTTCTGGCCTTAACCACTCCCATCTTGTTTCCTCATCTGTTGTGACTGTCAACTTTCCCCTTCTCTTCACATTAGATTTGTCTTAATCAAGTTACCTTCAGCCTTCAGGCCCCAAACCAAGACATTTTGGTTTGTGGCTCAGTAGTGAACACTTGTGTCATATGGGCAAGGTCTAGGAGTAAATCCCACTGCAAACAACAGAAGGGCTTAGTGTTCATCTTAGACTGTTCACCATGACTTCCTGCAGTCCGTTCAGTCACGCTGAGAGCTCTTCTCTGTCGCTTGTGTGCATCCCACTCTCCCATTACAGTCTTATTTCCAGCCACTCTTCTATTTCAGCACCGAAGACAGAACCCAAGGTCCCGTGTGTGGCAGAAGCACAGCCACAGCTGTCTAGAGCTATGCTGTTTATCTTTTGTAATGTCATAGTACCTCCAGGGCAACCTTTTTACCTAAGAATAAATACAAGTCCACTTTCATCTCAGCGGGCCTCACAGTGCTACCTACCCAGAGGTAGACTGTATCCTGGTCCACACCAAGCAAGCTGGATTGTGGGCCATGTTTCATACAAGCTAAGTTTAGTTTTTATGTATTTAAAAAGTCAAAAACATGAGATTCCATCTTACACCTGTAAGAATGGCCAAGATCAAAAACACTGATGACAACTTATGCTGCAGAGGTTGTAGGGAAAGGGAACACTTCTGCATTGCTTGCTTGGGGGAATGCAAGCTGGTAAAACCCCTTTGGATGTCAGTGTGGCGATTTCTCAGAAAATTAGGAAACAACCTTCAAGACCCAGTAATAACCACTTTTGGGTATATATGCAAAGGATGCTCAATCGTGCCACAAGGACATGTGCTCAACTATGTTCATAGCAGCTTTGTTTGTCATAGCCAGAACCTGGAAACAACCTAAATGCCCCTCGATCAAAGAATGGATAAGGAAAATGTGGTACATTTACATAATGGAGTACTACACAGCAGAAAAAAAATAACAACTTGAATTTTACAAGAAAATGGATGGAGGTAGAAAATATTATTTTGAGTGAGGTAACCCAGACACAGAAAGACTAAATTATCACATGTACTCACTCATAGGTGGTTTTTAAACATAAAGCAAAGAAAGCCAGCCTACAAACCACAATCCCAGAGAACTTAGACAACAATGAGGACACTAAGAGAGACTTACATAGATCTAATCTACATGGGACGTCGAAAGTATAAAAAGACAAGATCTCCTGAGTAAATTGGGAGCATGGAGACCTTGGGGGAGGGTGGAAGGCAGAGAAAAATGTAGAGCTCAATAAAAATCAATAATAAAAAAAAGCAGAACAAAAAAAGGTCAAAAACAAGTATTTGGATTAAATTTGCTACTTAGCCTGCGGAACCCCAGCTCATTTTCAAAATTTTTTCCATAGCCTGTTATGATGGTGCATACCTATAACTCAGCACTGTGCTACCTTGTTGGGACCGTTTGGACTCCTGGCTTTCCCCTGCTAGTGACCTTTTCTTGGCCTTCTGATTTGAGCTTCTGAAAGCTGTGTCCAGCTCTGCTTCCTGAGCACGTGTTGCCTTGGCCTTGATTGAGGATCAGGGGATGAGGTTTTCACCTGTTGGCCCACCTGGCTGTGTTGGGTATAAAAAGCCTTTTATTCAATAAAAGGTGACTAGAGGTGTGTGTGTGTGTGTGTGTGTGTGTGTGCACGCTTAATCCTGACGTCCTCTCAGGTTTTGGTTCCAGGCTGTACAGGCGTGGCACTACATAATCTCGAAAAGGCAAAAACCATTTTTCTACTTTCTTCTGTAGACACCTGAATGTTTATTTCAAAGATCTTTGTGTCTTGTGTCAGCCTTGACCCTCACTCCATGCGGTCACTATTGTTACCTTAAAACTGCTATTAGACTTTTAGTCTTTCTCATGTTTCTGTATTCCTGATGTAGTATTTGTTCATAGGCTGTTAACATTTTTATCTGATAGGTACTGTAATATATATATATATATTGTATATACTGATTTATAATTGACTTAAGTGTTTGAGACTTACCATGTTGGTAGATATAGATTATTTCTGTTATACAATATCTTAGAAATAAACAAGACTTAGCGCCTCTTTTGAAAAAGTTACCACTTTCTTGTTATTTTAAAAATTGCAACTGCAATAATATTATTTACCTCTCCAGGGCCTTCTGTAAAGGCCAGGCTCCTCAGCAGAGTGTTTCATGATGTTCAGCCAGGTCTTCTAACACATCTGCTTACACCCCAACCTCATATTAATCTCTTACCTCTATCCCTTCTCCAATAATGTCTTAAAAGCTGACATTTAACCGTCCTACTTCATTACCTTTGTAAAAGGTGTTAAGAGGATCAAGTCTAGCTGGGTGTGGTGGTGCTCAAGGAAGCAGAAGCAGAGGGATCTCTGAGTCTGAGGCCAGCCTGGTCTACAGAGCAAGTTCCAGGACAGTCAGTGCTACACAGACAAACCCTGTCTTCAAAACCCATCCCCCCAAAAGAGAGAGAGATTGTGAGAGAGAAATAAAAAAGTAGCAGTTCTACAAGGGGCATGTGTAACAAATAGGTGGAAGGAACTAAAATATATATTCCAGCTTTATGTTTCTAGACAAGATGGAGGGGGATTCATTTGGTGCCACAATCACAGGACAGCACTCACTGGCTCTTGGCATTAAATCCTGTTCAGTAATGGTCAATTACTGAATAAAAAGTACCTGCCATAGATATAGAATGGTAGATTATATGTGGGAGCCTGGGCTTCAAAACCCAACACCACAGCAAAAGAGTAAAACTAGCATGGAGATGAACTGTGTAATTTATAAATAATAAACAAAGCCGAGACCTGGAGATGAAAGGACTCAGGCCAGTGAGATGACTTGGTAACAGCACTTGCCACAAAGACTGATGAGCTAAGTTTGATCCATAAAACCCATATGGTAGAAGGAGAAGACCAATTCTACAAAGATGTCTTCTGCAGCATATAAAATATTTTTTTTTTAATTTCACAAGGAGCCACAGGCTTGGTGGTTCAGTTCATGTCTTAATCCCAGTATGCAGAAGCATGAGCCAGAGAGTACAAATTTCATGGTCTCATCAAAGGGGCAGGACCCATCTTTGGACTAGAAAGGACCAATGAGGGACTTTTCATCTGCCTCCTTCAGAGCAGTGGTACTGGGTTGGATCCAGCTGTCAAAGTTATCACAGCAGTGAGACGGCATAATGGGGAGGTGCTTGCTACCAAACCCGATTACTTGAGTTTGAGCCTCTAGAACAGTGGTTCTCAACCTTCTAATGTTGTGGTGACCCCCCAACAAAAACTATTTCTGTTGCTACTCTATAACTGTAATTTTGCTATGGTTATGAATCATAATGTAAATATCTGTGCTTTCCAATGGTTCTTGGGGGTTGAGAACCACTGCAAAAGCAGCGTCCATTTAATGCCTGTAGAGGAACATCAAGAGTAAGCATGCAAGATAGGCACCAAGAGAAAGGGATGTGTGACAGAACATAGAGTTGTCAAATTACAAATCAGACTGCTTCTTAACAATGAGGGTTGGCCTGATTCATTTTGTAAGATCTGGCAGAAAGTGGGTCCCTATGTGAACATACAGTTCACCCTGAGGAACCATAAGTTTATTATGCCTACTTACTGAGCACGGGAAAGGAGTTACGGGGAAAGAGTGATTGCCGTGAAGGTCTGCACTCCCAAACATGGAGATTAAAGGCCTGCGTGCACCACCACACCTGGTCAAATTCAGCTATTTCCAATTATTAGCTGAATAATCACAACAGTGAGGTGGGGGGATGCAAGGTGGTTCATACAGTACTTGCTGCCATGTATGACAACCAGAGTTCACAACCCAGATCTTAGACTCATGTGCACATACAAAATAAATAACCTTTAGGAAAATGATTCAGATGGTAAAGAATTTGCCATGCAAATGATGAGGGGCTGAGTGTGGATTCTCCACCTCCAACCCTTGTGCTGGAAACAGGGATGCAGTTGGGCACCTGGAGTTGGTTCATTGATTAACCAATCAATTTAGCCTAATTGGTAAGCCTAGGTTTAGGGAGGTACCCTGCCTCTAAACATAAGGCAGAGCATTATTGAAGAAGACAGCCATCGCCCTCTGGCCTACACACACACAGAGTAAATGTACAAAAGTGGAGATTTCTTTACACTCTATAGGATGGAGAAGTTAGCTCGTGTGGGGGAGGACATTCAACACCCGTCTCCCCCATGCACCTCATCCATTCCTCACTGGCACTGGTGGAGGTGAACCCAGGGTTTTGAGCCCAATAGGTGGTGCACACCTCTCCTACCTGTGCTGCCAGGCCTGCCTTTCACACCACTGCTTTTGATACTGCAAAGAGCTTAAAGGCCAAAGCCCTGCTCCTGGCTCAGGAAGTCATGCAACACCACAACTACTACTGGGTCCTTACACCCAGGTAGGCTATAATTCCTAGAGAGAGTTTTGAGGATGAGAGATGTTTTGAAATCACATGCACTTTGCTCTTTCCTCGTTACTCTGGCAGATATAAAGTGAAATGTTACAAACTATATTTAATTTCTAACGACACTCTGTGAATGAATTTTTCTTCAGTGGTGGTGTTTTAGTGAGTGACACAAAAGTCAGAGAAGTGTCTTTCTCCTGACACCCCAGCAGACTATATTGTTTTTAACTTTATTTTTAGTTATATGTATGTATGGATGGATATTTGCATGTGAGTATGTGGAGAACAGGATGTGTATATGTGTGCGCATGTGTGTATATCCATATATCTGTAAGAGTATGGGTGCCTGTGGAGAACGGGATGTATATATGTGTGTGCGTGTCACAGGCGTGTGTATATATCCATATATGTGCACGTGAGTATGGGTGCTTGTGGAGAACAGGTGTGTGTGTGTTTGTGAATATTTGCACGTGAGTATGTGGAGAGAAGAGGATATGTGCATGTGTGTGCGCGTGTGTATATATCCATATATGTGCACGTGAGTATGGGTGCCTTTGGAGAACAGAGGATGGCATCAGATCTTGAGCTTGAATTACAGGCAGTTAATTATGAGTCATTAGATGCTGCTGCTGGGAATCAACCTGAAGTCCTCTGGGAAAATGGGAGGTGCTCTTAACCCTGAGCCTTCTCTCCAGCTCCAGATATAGGGTTTGCTTTGCTTATAAAACTTCCTATGACTGCAGCAGTTCCAGACATGTTCACAAAAGCTTACGAGCTCAGGACTTAGGGTACAGTCCATGCTCATAACAGCTGACACATTGTCCTGTTTAACCTCAGACTGTTAGTGGAACAAAACAGAACACCACACAGAATTTTTTAAAATATAATTTAAAATTATTTTGTACCAGTACAATATATTAATTTTACAAATGTAAAGTTTTTATCAGCTGTTAAAGCATTTGCAAAAACCACACATTCTACTTCAGCTTTATTGCACAATATCTATAAGAAAATATTAATCTTTAAATTAGAAAACATAAAAATGCTTTCAATATAGAAGAGACCATCTGATTTTAAAGACAATACTCTATAAGAATCTCTACCCAGGAAACAAACTTTCACAGGATACCAAGCTGGACAGATGCTTCAGCAAAATCTGGTTTTAAAAACAGTCTGAGATACTTAATGCAATCTGTATTATCATTCTTCATTAAAAGTCTAGACACCACTTAGAGTGTTCCTTGCAATTCAAAAGCTGAGTCATCTTCAGTGTGGTCTTCAGTGGACACTCTGAACATACAGAATACCTCCATGTCAGAAGCAGCGCTCAGTAGCATTGCCAGGGTGTTTTCCTTCAAGCACACTACCTCTGCAAGCTGTTTTAATGACATTAGTGACCTATTATAATTTATGCCGATAGAAAACATACATTAAATACATTTTTAAAACCTCAGCCTTTACAAAAAAATCAGTTTATAAATTTGCGTCATAAAAATTAGTGTCGACACCATTGAGATTAAAATGGTTGTATATTAGTTGGTTTTTCCCAGAGTTGGGGCGGCAGGTGTCCCACTTTTCTATGTAGTGTAATCAGGAAATAAATCCAAGCACTAAGCTTGAGTCCCCAGGCAAACTGGTTAATAAGATTATACCATTTTGGATGTTGCTGCTAGGAATCAACCTGATGTCCTCTGGGAAAATGGGAGGTGCTCTTAACCCTGAGCCTTCTCTCCAGCTCCAGATATAGGGCTTGTTTTATAGTGGATGGATGTTAGTGGGATTTTACCAGGGACCAATGAAACGACTCAGAGGTTAAAATACTGGCATAAACTTTGGTGAGAATTCAGTTCATGTCAGACAAACATAAATCTGGAAGTGCAAATGGGAAATGTTCATACAGACATTGCTAATAAGGTTTAATTGTACCAGAAAATACAAAGAATCCTTACTCATTTGGAGTAAGACTCCCCAGCACTCATAAATATTTAGGCTATATGTCTTAACATTGACAAAACCTCCAATGTTTTCAAGTTGACACCTTTGTGGCCTGGGAAAGGATCTTTTAGAACTTAAAGCCTGCACAAGCAAAGGCAAATATGATATTGATACATATCTGCCAAGAATTATTCCATAGTGGTTGTGCACTCTCAAGCCTGTGATAGGTAGACAGGACAACAAAGCCCTGGGCACTTACACTCTGCAGCCTGTGATAGGCAGATAGGATGACCAAAGCCCTGGGCACTTACATTCTGCAGCCTGTGATAAAAGCCCTGGGCACTTTCACTCTCAAACCTGTGATAGGCAGACAGGACAACAAAGCCTTGGGCACTTACACTCTCAAACCTGTGATAGGCAGACAGGATGACCAAAGCCCTGGGCACTTTCAAAGAGTTCCATCCTTAAGAGTCCAGGCAGCTGCTGTTGGGGAAGCTGCATTTTTCATAACTGCTCTGAGCACCTCTTACAGATGAGTGTTTTAAAAATATAGATTTGTAAAAGGTCTACAATGAGACTTCAAATATCACATAGTTCATCTTGACAGGCATATCGTGGACCCTTAAAGTCCTTCAGAATAAAATAAACTCTCATGTTCCATTAGAAAAAAATGGAGACATTCATGGTCAAAATTTTCTCTAGATTCCCCTAAATATTGGTACTGTGTGCAATTTCCTCACATACAGGTTTTGAGGAAGCCCCGGTCATCTGTCAGCTACTGGATATGCCAGAGAAAATTTACATGATAGTAGTAAATAGATTAAAATCTATCCCACAAAATAATTCTTTCTATGACTTCCATTTAAATAAGTCTCTGAAAAGCTAAAGGAGGTTTTGTTTGTTTTTCAAAAGTGCTAATTATTACAAGTCTCTTCAACACATGATAATACAATTCTTAAAAACAAATAACAATAACAAAAAACAAAAACAAACCAAAAAAAAAAAAGCACAAAACCTAAACCACCTGCTTTAGGCCACTGCTGTTAAGAGTCTAAGTAAAAAAAAATCACTTATCAATCAACCCTGCTTCCTTAATTTTACTAAAGAAGAACTTCTCCAGGATGCTGGCACATTTGTAGTACTCGCTCTCAGGAGGGTTGTACTCCTTGCAGTTGGTGAACACTCGCTGCAAGTCCGCCATGAATAATTTCTTAGACACATAGTACCTGTTCCTGAGGCGTTCGCTCATGGTTTTCAGATCTGCACAGGAAACAACAACATTAGCAACTCTTGACTCCTCCTACAGGAAGAAATCTATGCTGTTGATTTGCTTACATTTTTCTCATTCCAATGCCGTGCTTAAGAGAAATTCTTGGGATTAAGCAAAATAATTGTGTTTGTGTGTGTTTAAAGATTTATCTATTATATACACATACAACAGAAGAGGGCACCATATTCCATTATAAGATGGCTCTGAGTCACCATCACCGTGAGGTGCTGGGAATTGAATTTAGGACCTCTAAAAGAGCAGCCAGTGCTCTTAACTTCTGAGCCATCTCTCCAGCCCCCACAAAATAATTCTTAAGTCTATTCTTCTAAAAAGGATTTGTATATAACACTGCAGCCACACTAACATTAAAAGGACTGTGAGTACTTGTCTGCTCCCATCTCTTACTGTGCACCAGGAGACTAAGGGACAGTAAGTAGAGGATCCATGGATGCTGAGTAGGGCAGGTAGAATACTGGCACAGAATCTTTGATTGCTAAAAGTTATCAGGCTGAACTCGTTTTACTAAATTCATAGTTTTACTGGTGTGATACAAAGAAAGAAACTAGCATCTTGTTTGTAAATACATCAGTGACCTGCACATAAAATATTAAAAGTAAAATAAATGAATTTTGATCAAGGTTCCATCAATGATCAAACTTTAACTTTTGACTTTTAAATTTACCAAATAATCTATTTTTATTTTAATTGTATAGATGTTTCATTTCCATGTATGTCTGTGTGCATGTACATGCCTGGTGCTCTCTGAAGTCAGAACAGGACATAGAGTCCCTAGAACTAGAGTTACAGAGTGTTGTAAGTGGCCATATCGGGGGTGGGAATCAAACCAGGTCCTCTGAAAGAGCAATCAGTGGTCCTAAGTGCTGAGCCATTGTTCTAGTCCAAAATGATTTACCCCCTACACAGACACACACACACACACACACACAAATTAATAACATATATTGCTCTTGCTGAGGACCTGAGTTCAATTCCCAGGAACTTTGTGGGGCAGTTCTCAATAAGGAAGGAGGAGGAAAGAAGCTGGGCATCTGGGTGGGAGTAGCTATGGACAGTCCTGCTTAACTCCCACTGTTTCTGATATGCTGCCAATACAATGTTTATAATGCTTTAGAAAAATAACCATGTAGGGCATGATCAAACCAAAAATAAAGTACTCATGTGCTGTGGTACTCACACACTCATGTACACACTGACAAACTGATTTAACTTAGAGATTCTCAATCAATTGTTCCTGTTACCAGTGAAATACTTATTCTCTATTCCTGAAGCCTATTTTGTAGTTTTTGGATTTGGAAAAAGATTGAATTAGAAATATACAGAAGCTGGTAAGATGGTGACGCTCGCAGGACAAGCCCGATGACTTCACAAAGCTGTCACTCCTCCTTCACTTGTGCTCATGCACACACAGAAATACAGATAAGAAAAAGTTGTTTGTTTTTTTTTTTTAAGGAAATATATATAGTGACATTCACAGTATGGGAAAAAATCATTTACTAGAGTTTTTCCATCTGAATGTACAGCCATAAAGAAGCTTAATCTATCCTCATTAAATTACCTTGAAAGGTTCTTTATATAAAAATTATGTAGCCAAGCATGACAGCACACACCCTTAATCCCAGCATTGGAAAGCTGAGCCAGGTGGCTCTCTGTTTGAGGCCAGACTGCTCTAGTGAGCTCCAGGTCAGCCAGAGCTACATAGAGAGATCCTGACTTAAGGAAGGAAGAAAGGAAGGAAGGAAGGAAGGAAGGAAGGAAGGAAGGAAGGAAGGAAGGAAGGAAGGAAGGAAGGAAGGAAGGAAAAAAACTTTATGTATATGTAAAAGCGGTTTGACTAGCAATGGATTTCAAAGGCTCATATAGTTGAATGCTTAGTCACTGGGAGTGGTGCTATTTGAAAAGATTAGAGGATTTAGGAGGTGTGACCTTGTTGGAAGAAAAGTATCACTGGGGGTAGGCTTTTAGAACCCACTAAACTGCCAGTCCCAGTGTCTCCCTCTACCTATGGATCATGTAGCTCTCAGCTACTGCTCTAAAACCTGCCTGCATGACACCATGCTACACATGCTCCCCACTGTGATAATAACAGACTGAACCTCCGAAACTGTAAGCAAACCCCAGTTAAATGCTTTCTTTCCTAGGAGTTGCCCTGGTCATGTGTCTTTTCATAGCAACAAAACAGTAACTAAGACATATGGGTACTCTGCCTGCATGTATGTATGCATACAACATGCATGCAATGCCTAAGGAAGTCAGATCCTCTTGGACTGGAGTTACAAACAGTTATGAACCACCATGTAGGTGCTGGGAATTTAACTCAATCCTCTGCAAGAGCAGCCAGTACTATTAGCTACTGAGTCATCTCTCTAATGCTCTAGCTTGAACAATTCTTAAAAATAAGAACCACTTTTGGCTGACTCAAGTCATAGAAAAAAGACAAAATCTGGTATCTTTTCATCTGTAACAGAAGGTAACTGTTAGGACTCTTACATTAAGGTGTGTTACTTTCGTTTATGCTGCATTTGTTTAACTCTATGAAACTGTGATACTTTCCCTGTCTAGAACACCTGATGGTCTAATAAAGATCTGAATGGCCAATAGCAAGACAGAAGAAAGGATAGGCAGGGCTGACAGGCAGAGAGACTATACAGAAGGAGAAATCTGGGAGAAAAGAGGTACGGAGAGGTAACCAGAGAAGGAGGACACCAGGGGCCACAGCAATTCATGGAGTAAGAATAAGAAGTAAGAGAATGGGAAAAGCCTAGAGGCAAAAGGTAGAGAAAATAAGCAAAAGCTGGAAAGCAACAAAGAATAAGCCTATTTGTGATTTATTTGGGAGCTGGGTGGTGGGTCCCCCAAAAAAGCCAAAGCAGCAAAAAAAAAAACCATCATATTAGTACTGCTATTTATTACAGGTAGCTTCATCCAAATAGCCATGTTGCAATCCAGAACTGCCTACAGTAAGGTTCCTACCTGCACTCCACAGCTGTGCATTGAAAACGCACACAATGCACCGCGCCCCTCATTCCAGCATCACTCTCACGGGTCCTACTCATCACACCTCATTACCACAGAGAGTACTAAGTCTACCCTAGCCAGCATTTGTCTCTCACATCACCACCCAGTATTATATCTGAGAAAATTGTAATAGCATTACCCATAGGGAACCTTATAACTTCATAATATCCTGGAGCTTCTGTTCTCTTCACAGGTTCCATGAAAGGCCAAGCGCTTTGATGGCTCTTGAATAAAAGAAATAAAATAAGGTATCTGATATGGAAATGTCATGTGGGAAATCCTTTCAAAGAAGAGCATGAATGCAGGACACACCTACCTTCACCTGCTGCAGGATGGTCTTGAGGGTGCTGTAAAGCTGCTCTGGGTCTCTGGGCTCTTTACTTGAAATAACAGAGAGTAAAGAAGGATTAGTGTTCATGTTCGAGGCCTCACAGGTCCCAGCCTAGGAACTGAAGCCCACTAGCTGCTATATACCAATTACATCACTTGGCCCTTTCCTAGAAAGTGCTGGAAAGGGGAAATCGCTTCCATTAACATCCTCTAGCCCGGCTTGCTTACCTTTTCTCTTTTCCACTTGGTTTCCAGCCTGTCTCTCCTATATGTCAACAAAATTAAACACTAAATGAGAACTGCTTTGGGTCAAGAGAATAACATACTACTTATTAGAAGCACCATACATGACAGCCATGTCTCAATAAACGTCTATTTGGGGAAACACACTGAAACTAACAGCATTTATCTTCCTTCTCATACAGCTTAAAGCGTGAAACGCTTTCCCAGACTGGCATCTCTATTAATATGTCTTGTTCATTGAGTTATTAATTTCTTTTGTAGTGCTGGTGATTGAAGTCAACACCTCATATCACCACTGAGGCAAGTGCTCTGTCCCTGAGCTATAGTCTCAGCTGGTTAGTGTCCAAGGCAGGAGCTCCAACTCTTCAAAACAAAGAAGAAAAAGGGGAGAAGAAACTGCAGTCGGAAATCTTCAGTTATCTCACAATGAAGTGCTGCTGTTATTTATCTTAAAAGAGTGTCTGTTTTCTGTTCTGTGTGGTTGAGCTCCTGCTCGCATTACAGATGGTTTATAGGGCCTGGTGTCTGAGGGATCTGGATTTGATTCTTCTGTTCTCTTTTAAAAAGTCATTTACCTTTCCTTCAGTTTACCTTCCTACAAAACACAACTACAGAAACTAGGTGGAATTAGCCACTGTGACATTAGTTGATTAAAAAAAAAAGTTCAAATAGCTAAACATTTGACAAAAGAGGAAAAAGTAGTGAATTGGGACCTGGCACCATTAAGGCATTCAACAATGGGGCAGCTACTTGGCTATAACAGTGACAACACACAGAAGTGAGACCCAGGGTTCAGCATCAAGAGTCCTAGGGCAGGACAGATACAATGAGACAGCATCATGTCTCTTTCATGGAGAATTTTAGTTTTGTGCCTGTGTGCTGGGGTAGGGGGTGGTAATTATAAGAACTTAGAGATTCAAACCGAATAAGATTGCCAAATGATAATTAGTAGCTTCCAATCTACAAATCTCAATCATTTTGTATAGTTTAACCCAGTACAGTTTGTTTTTAGCATATTAAAAAGAATTCTTAAGAAAGTTACTGTAAAATAAAATCTTGAAACAACTGAAGTGACTTCTATCACACATGGAGAGGAGGGAAGAAGAGAAGTCAGGCAACAGGTTCATGCAGGTGACAATGGTATCAAGGCAGGTTGTCCACATCTTGTTCTGAACTTCTGCATGCTAATTTATACAACCATTTGAAGATCAGTTCTTCCATTTGTAAATATAAAAATCCAAAGTTTCCATGCTATTTAATATATACTCCTGTTGCCAAGTATTGTGAATAAGTTCTAGGCCTTAATAAATTATGTAATATTAATAACTCTTTTAAAGGTACTCTAGTCTAAGTTAGGAAGAAAAGAACATTAGAAAGTCTTTATTACTGCCCTTCCCATCCCCACACAGTGTCTCACTCTAGCCTCAGTTGACATCAAATTCTAGATCCTCCTGCCTTATTCTCTCAATGCTGGGATTACAGGCAAGCACCACACAACTAGTTTGTTGCCTACTACACAGATCACACAGACACGGAAAGGGGACAGTTGAAAGCTTTTCAAATGACTTCATGCTGGAAATCATTTCAAATATATCTTACATGATCGACAGATTTTGCTTTTTAAAAGTATCTATACATACTGATTCCAGGAATGCTTTCTATAGGAATCTGCCGAACTCCATCTTTGAAACATGAAAGTCCAGGGTAGACTTTTCGAATCTGGGCTTGTTTTCTTTCTATCAGCTTTTTAATGATCTGAAAAGCATGAGGGAAAGTGTGTTTAGTAAAAGAGGCCATACCATG
The DNA here is from genome assembly GCA_004026605.1 of Ondatra zibethicus. Classification (NCBI taxonomy): domain Eukaryota; kingdom Metazoa; phylum Chordata; class Mammalia; order Rodentia; family Cricetidae; genus Ondatra; species Ondatra zibethicus. Next base: position 76,957 of record PVIU01007377.1, read on the forward strand.
AACCAGGGCAAGTCAGATAAGCTAAGAAGACAATGCTCCTCCTGCTGTATGCATGTTCATGAGACAAAAAGAAGAAAGGCTAAATACAAATTAACCTGTAAGAGGTAGAAGTACTCTGGTAAAGGCACCGACCACCAAGCCTGAAGATCTGAGTTTAATCCCTGGGACCCCACATGATAGGAGAGAGTCAACCCCAGCTCTTATGCTCTTTATGTTATGGAGTGTGTGTGTGCACCTTACATACATAAGTATTGCACAAACATTAAATCTATCTTTTAAAAGAAGTATCCTTTTATACCATACTCATTAGTGACATTCACACAAACCTTCACTAAGGAAAGGATCATAAGAGAGAAGGAAAGAGAGGGCTGCCTAGAGAGGTTAGAGGGGTCCTCCAAGTCCAGTCTCTTGACGTCTTACATGTGAACTAAGATATTGGAATCACCCTCCATACCAACGTACACATATGCATGCACACGGGCGGCCTTACAGCTCCCTGCCTATCACCTTTTCTCTTGCTTAAGGAAACATGGTCCTGCCTATTCTTGTGTCTAACATCTTATTTATTGGACAGTGACCCAGCCTTTGCTCATGCCACCCCCAAAACATACAGGTATTTGATGAAGCCATCTCACTTGTGGGGCAGTAGAGATTTCACTCTCTGCTTTAGCTCATTCTGATCAAGTATCCAGACTAGAAACATTCTCAGTTTACACAGCTCACTCACTGCTTTTATTATTGAAGGAGAGTCTAGCATTTTAGAGTATTTCAGATTTTGGATTATCTCATTAAAGATGCTCAATCATAAGTCAACAGAAGTATTGGAGAAGAAAAAAACATTCTAAAATACTTGGGTCAGGAGCATTTATGATAAGAGATAGTTATCTTGTCTCTACAAGAAAATAATTATTTTATTATGATATGATAATAAAATCTAGTTCTCTTAAAAATCTAGTTCCAAACACTGAGAATAAGGCTATGAGGGTAAAGACACAGATTGAACATCTTTATCAACACATCTCTCCTTTCCCAATGTCTCAGAAAACATCAAGGAAAAAGGGGCAGAAAGAATGTAAGAGGCAGCAGATAGGGAGGAATGCTGTGAAAGGAAGGCCTCTGAACACCTTGACCTGCTGCATATACACATGATCTTATTTGAAAGGAAGGACTCAACACCATTGGCCTGGTGCATACACCCATGACCTCGTATGAAAAGATGGCCTTGACACCATTGGCCTGGTGCATACACCCATGACCTCGTATGAAAAGATGGCCTTGACACCATTGGCCTGGTGCATACACCCATGACCTCGTATGAAAAGATGGCCTTGACACCATTGGCCTGGTGCATACACACATGACCTTGTATGAAAAGATGGCCTTGACACCATTGGCCTGGTGCATACACACATGACCTCGTATGAAAAGATGGCCTTGACACCATTGGCCTGGTGCATACACACATGACCTTGTATGAAAAGATGGCCTTGACAGCATTGGGCTGCTGCATACACACATGAACTTAGTAGCTGCGGTTGTCTGCACAAGAGTTAAAAATTGCATCATGAAGGGATAAGAGCTCCAGATGCCCCACCCTTAGATGAGGAGCAAAAGGCAACTGATGACTTCTGAGGGAGGAAGCATAGCTTTTCTTTGTGGCTGTGGCCACTGATAGGTTGTCAATGCCTCAATGGGTGACCCCAACTCATGTGCACATGGGCAGCAATAGTGTGACTTAGTTTATTAAGTTATAAAGCTGGGAGTCAGATGGAAGATATACTGGGGTGAGGCTGGAAGTAGTGAGTAGAGAGTAGATATGACCAAGATACATTGTATATGTGTGTGAAAAAAAAAAAACAGGTTTATCTTCCAAACACTCCCATTTAATGGTGAGAAAAGACTAGAGATGGAACCAGGGGAGCGGGGGTGGATGTAAAAGAGAAAAGAGGAAAGGAGGGAGCCGAGAGGGAACAGAAGAGAGGAGAGAGGGAGAAAACCTTGTCTTTTAAAAAGTGAACTGTTTGTGTGTGTGTGTGTTTGTTGTTTGTTGTTTTTTTGGTTTTTTTTTTTGCCATCTGAAACAGCTCTGTGTTTCTGGCTTTCCCCTAGGTATTAGAAGCTAACAGATCTTTAGTGGGAATCTGCAGACTTCCAAGGAACTGTGCTACCAGGGGATGAACCCTTGTGACTAGTGGAAAACTACTGAACAAGCAGCTGACAGTGCCAGGGTCAACTGGCAAGCAGCCACCAGTGCACTAAGGAATGCCAAGTCCAGACATGCTTGTTAGGACCTAGAAAACAGTGCGGGAATCAGAGGCACCTGCTGCGCTAGGAATCCTTCCACAGCCATATTGGAACTCCCCATTCGGCAGACATCTTTGACCATGCAACAAAGATATTTTGATTTTCTAACTTAAAATGCCTTTTGTTCACTTCCACAGCAGCATATACCCTACCCAACTTTAAAGAAAATACTCGGTGAGTGACTACTGTCACTACGTACAGAATAAGTTTTCTGGGTGTTGTTTCTGGGTCACATTTAGTAAGGAAAAGAATTGGAACTAAGGATATTAGTAGAAAGCAGATGGTTTTAAGGCAGATGTGTTTTTTCAGTAACTTGTCAGGGAAAAACAGCAGATTAAGTAACAAGAGTACTGGAAGGAACTGAAGTGTTAAATCACTGTACACTCACATCTGGAGCCTTTTCTGTTATTATTATATATCATTTGTGAGCATAAAGGATGCCATACCAATATACATAACAAACTATTATTATCTGGAAGGAAAGACTTCAGAGCTTGCAGTGTAAAGGGGAAGAAAAACAGATACTAGAAGAAATGTCTCTGTATTACTAATAATTAAATCCAAGTGGGTGGGTCAGACTAATGTTGCAGAAGTTCAAAGGCAGCCTTTGTCACTTGCTTGAGTGATAGGGAACAGGGTAATATGAGTCAGAGAGCTAATGCATTAGCAATGGTCTTTGAGGACCCTGTGTGGGATGAAAGCAAAGAGATAAGATTGCAAAGGAGCCAGAAGGCAAAAGGACCCAATGAAGTTAAAATGTCATGGTACTATATACAGGCCGTATTTCACACAACACACACACACACACACACACAGACACACACACACACACACACACACACACACACACACACTGACATGGAACTCAGTGAAATGTAGTCTGCCCCAAGGCTGACCTGGGCAAAACGGGATCAGTAGCTCACCTCCTTCTGCTTTTTAATGATGACAGAGAACTCTGTGTATGGGATCTGAGGATTCAACTCACATCCCATCAAAGTGGCACCTTCATAATCCTTGATGTATCCGACATATTTGGTTTTAGGTATTTTGATTTCTTTGGAGAAACCCTACAAGGCAAATCAGTTCAGTTACCAGGATGCTGTGCAACAACACTGTCCAACTGGCTGCTAAGTGCTGGCTCTGGGCCAAGGATTAAGACGTGCACTCTTCCCAATATCACTGCATTGCTATGAACAGCAGCCACAGAGAGTGACCCATGACAAACAAAATGATCAAAAATCAAACAGTGCCAACAGGAAACAAATCTAAATTAACTAAAGCATCTGGAGGTGGCAGTGTTCACACCACTAATCCCAGCAGAATTGTAAACTCAAGAGTGGGATGACATCCAAGTTCCTAGGACTGGAATCCTCTGTAAATTCAATCCTCTGTTGAATCAATTTTCCTTTAATTTTTAATTTTTAAAAGAGATTCATATTCAGTGAGGGATACTGTCTCAAAGCAATAAGGCACAATAGAGGAAGACACCCAATGTCTTGCATTGGCTGCCAAGTGTGCACAATAGGTGTGTAAACCTGGGCACACTCATGCATGCACATGTGCACAGATGTAGCCTGAGGAGTGAGGTGTCACTGGGAACTGACCTGCTTTTTGAAGTAGCCGATGGCGTACTCATCCGCATACGTGAGGAAGTTCAGAACATCGTGCTTTATGTGGTATTCTTTAAGATGGTTCATCAGGTGTGTTCCATAGCCCTGTGGAATTAAAAAATACTCAAGAAATTCCTAAAAAATGACAGAAATTATAGCATTTAGGAGTTCATAGTTTTAAATATTTTATCAACCAGGGTCCTTTCTAGAAGGAACTATTATGTTAACAAACCTTTCTTGCATGTCTAAATTTTGAAAAGGAATCACAGACATTCAAAATCTATGGCTCAAGACAAAAATCATCGCTGGCAAATACTAATTCCTAAAATCCTTGCTGATTCCAGTTGCTTTTAGAGCGGATGTCAAGGTTGAGTTTAATCTTGACGATATTTGAGAAACTGAGATGAAAGGAAGTAGGTAGAGGAAAGGTGTTGACCCTCATTACTATATCTGAGGTAAGTAAATGAACCATGCAGACCTTCACTGGGGTGTGTACTGATCTAAACATTTACCTGTTTCAGACACCAACAACTTCTAGCAACTGCATCACAGACACCCAACTTATCTTGGATTATCAGACCAAGAAAAATCTGAGAAGGCCACAATCTGAATCAGCAAATAAAACAGTGGAAACAAAAACTATGGACAATATTGAATAAATGAATGGTTTAATATATGAAAACAGGACCAGTGTTCTGGTACACATTTGTGATGCTAGCACTCAGGATGCTGAGGTGTGATGCTAGCACTCAGGATGCTGAGGTGTGATGCTAGCATTCAGGAAGCTGAGGTGTGATGCTAGCACTCAGGAAGCTGAGGTGTGATGCTAGCACTCAGGATGCTGAGGTGTGATGCTAGCACTCAGGAAGCTGAGGTGTGATGCTAGCACTCAGGAAGCTGAGGTGAGAGGGTCTATATCTGGTATATAACCTTGGGCTATATATCAAAACTCTGTCTCAAAAAAAGTAAAATATAGGCCAGGCCGTGGTGACACACACCTTTAATCCCAGCACTTGGAAGGCAGAGGCAGGCAGATCTCAGTGAGTTTGAGGCCAACCTGGTCTACAAAGTGAGTTCCAGAACAGTCAAGACTGTTGTACAAAGAAACCCTATCTCAAAAACAAAAACAAAACAAAAAACAAACAAAACAACAACAAGAAAAAAATAAGACTTAGGGGGGAAGGAACTACGCACATGTATTAAATTCTCAAAGAATTAATAAAGATGCATTTTAAAAATAAAAATAAATTAAAAGAATAAAAACTGAGTGGTTTAAATTGGAAAAATACAAGTGTTCAGTTTTTCAGTATGAAGCTCAGGAAAGACTGATGAATTTAGAAAGATTGTTTCAGTATCTCATAAAAAGACAGGAAACAGAGCTTCCAGAGGTGACTGTCCTCACACAAAGACTTCATCCACAGACACCACCTCACAGAATCACTTCCACCTCCCAAGCCTCAAACCAAGCAGTACATAAGCCAGAGTCTCTTTGTGTGGCATGACTAGGGGACCCCAAGCAATCTAAGCACTTTCCAGGACTTTCTCCAAGATGCTTGCTACAGCATAGCTTGTGGGACCAACTACCAGGTGGTTGCTCTGTCCAATAAAACTCAGCAGCACCATCTCCCTCTTTTGGAAATTGTTCCTCCAGTGCTGTCACCTAGAACATTTCCCCCCAAAGCACCATGATACCAAGACACTATGAGTTTGGATATGCTATGAATAGAGAGGATGAGTGAAATGTCTCTTCTGGAAGGAGGCATCATGACATGGGGAGGAGAAACAACACAGAATAACAGTGTGGACCTGCACTAGTCAGCATGACAGCTTGCTGGTGCCAACTGGGCTGTGCTAGAAACATAAAATGTCTACCAGAAAAAAATATGAATATACATTTTATATTTCCATCTCGGCATGGCAATATTTTGGACATATTAAGTTAAACACAAACTTTAAACATTTAACTTCATTTGGTTCCTTTTACTTTGCAATATTACTACTAGAAATTTTTATTTTCTGTACTCATTTATTTATTTGGTGTTTTGAGACAGGCTGGCCAGGAACTCACAGAGATCTACCTGCCTCTGCTTCCCAAGTGCTGGGATTAAAGCAACTTTACACCTACTTAGAAAAGGAATTATATATGAAACTTGTGTTTCTATTTTGTGACATGGATTCAGAACAATGTATTTGTAATGGGTAAAAGGAGAAAAGTTAGAAATGATTGAGTGAGGCATTAAAAAGGGTTTGTCAAAAGGCTAGGACTATAGAGATGACTCAGCAGGTAAGAGCACTGGTTGCTCTTCCACAACACCTGTGTTCAATTCCCAGCACACACATAGAAGTGAATAACTAGAAATTGCTTCAGGAAGACTGAGGATGAAGAAAGGATGGACATACACACACGCTGGCATCTGCATGATGAAATAAACTACAGCACTCCTCCCCCAAGTTCAGGATGCCTTGGAAGCTCAGCATATTTATTACACAAAGTTGAACAGGGAGACTGGATTGCTGCATACAGCTGAACTAGGCCCTCAGACTGTAAATATTGAGGCAGCGGTTCTCAACCTTCCAAATGCTGCGACCCTTTAATACAGCTTCTCACATTGTGGTGACCCCACCTATGAAATTATTTTCATTGCTATTTCATATTGTAATTTTGCTACCATTATGAATCATACTGTAAATATCTGTGTTTTCTGGTTGTCTTAGGCTACCCCTGTGAAAGAGTTCACAAGCCACAGGTTGAGGACCATTGTATTAAGGGAAGAACACGATGGTAGACATTTTCTGCACATACTATCAAAATATGTACAAGAACCAAAGGAAGGCTTTGCCATCCTTCTGACCCTTGCTCTGGGAAGAGGGGGAAAGGCTTTGCCTTTTCCCATGGGCCAGACAAGGGTCTTTGACATGGTGGGCTTGTGCCAGCAACACACATGCACTCAGGGTTTCCTCCTTTACCCGTGTGTCCAAGTTCCCAGCTTTTGAGAGCTGTCACCACCCATGCGTCGGCCAGCCTTGGTGATGCAACTGTCTTTGAATCATTTCTTCTCCTGTAAGTAACCCTTTACCCAAATTCCTGCAAGGACTCTGAATAATTTTTCCCCTTGTTATTCCTACTCAGTCTGTAATGTTTGGCCACCTTCCTTGAGATTTTAGAAAATAACATAGTCTGTGCTGTGGCAGTGGAAGGAAATGCCCTTCTGGAAGCCATTAAAAACTTTCCCACCAGTGTTAAGGTGTCTTCAGTTTCACTCTGCTATATCCATAAAAGTGCCTAAGTTCACCCTAATCAGTTCTTCCAAACTAAGTGCTTGGTAGAGCTATCTTTAAAAAAACAATTTACCTCAAATTATAAGCTACTGGTGTGTTTTCCAAAGCAAAGTTTCTCTCTGTGTATAGTCACACAAAGTTTTGTTGCAAGTGAGGCCCTAAATTCTGTATTTTGGGAGACATCTGGACGTTCTTCTCGCTGGGGGATGAGTGGGTGATAAAGATAGCGACAGCAGCAAAAGGCATCTTGTCAGAATTCTTTTAAAAAAGCACTAAAGGGCAGTTTGTATCTAATTTGAGTCTTTCCCTTCCCCCAGACAAACGTGAGACACCTGCATCTGCAATTTGCTGCTGAGTGTTAGGAGTCAAAGCTAAAAAGCTCACATGTACCAGGAGGCAGAAGTAGGTGCAGCCTGGTTTATAGAAAGTTTCCAAGGCAACTAGAGCTACATAGTAATACTGATTAAAAGAAAGAAACAAAACAAAATCAAAATCACAAAGAGCTAGATTGTAGCCCTATAAATCCATAAACCCCTACCACCTGGAAGTTAAAGCAAGAATTACTGAGTTCAAGGCCAGCCTGAGCTTCCTAGAGAGTTTCAGGAGAGCGTGAGCTACAGAGACATAGACAGAGGCGAGAAAAATGGAGAGTTAGTAGGATCAGGAGCTCAAGGCTATTCTTAGCTTTAAGCAAGTATGAGACCAGCAGCAACTCCATCAGATTCTGTCTTTAACAGGAGTGGGGGTGTTAAACCAAAAAGAAAGCACGAGTGTGCAAAACTAACCTAACCACACTTTATACAGAAAGTTACTTCGTCCAGTGACTTATTTTTGGTTTCTGCAAATGACAGTGATTCTTTGAAGATGGAAGAACCAGAGTCTTAGCCCTCTGTTGACTCATTCAGAACCATGGCCCTCTGCTGCCCAGTACAGGAGCCACAGCCTCTTGCACTCAGTGAATAGTCAAGCTATGAGTGCAAAATACACACCAATTTCAAACACTTAGCACATACAGAGAATATAGATGCTGTTGATAATTCCTCATGATATTGAATTTTAGGTTAAGTGAAATACATTTGAAACATTAACCTCTCCTGCTTTCATTTGTTTTTTTTTTTTTGAAATGGATCTTCTAGAAAGTTTGTACTGTGTACATACATGGCTTACATGTGCAGTTTTCACACAGCTATGTTGGACAACTTGCCCCAGACCTTCCAACAAATTTTCTGCAGCCACCATTGACTCCTGAGCTGCTTACAGCTCCATCATCACAAGGTTTCTTCATACCCTTTTGCAGTGGTTCTTAACCTCTGGGTCTTGACCCCTCTGGTTATCAGATATCCTGCATATCAAATATTTACATTACAACTCATAACTAACACAATTACAGTTTTGAAGTAGCAACTAAATAATTTTATGGTTGGAGGTAAAGGGACACAGCATTAGGAAACTTGAGAACCATTGCTTTAGTCTATAGAATGCTAAAGGCATAAACTTCAAAGACTACAGCACTGTCCTGATAGAAATAGAGTATAACAGATTCTACAGAAGAGCTCTTTCTGCCTGGCACATCTAAGTTATTCCAGGCAAACAAAGAAAATCCAAAAAGAGCACAATCTTAGCCCCCAGGAACACAGGGCCTATGCCAGGTATAGCAACATGGCACATGGAAAGGAGGACCCCAGCAGGCTCATAACCCACATAAGGGACGACGGCAACCGCTCTATGACAAAGTGCTAGAATAGCATTCATAGACATCTGGGTTAAAGGGAATGCTCTGAACCAAATCCATGTAAATGCTTTCTTCATATATTTCGAAATTTCTCACAACTTCTCTTGTCTCTGTCTCTCTCTGTGTCTCTGTTTCTTTCTCTCCCCCTCCCCTCTTTTTAAACAGAGTCTCCCTGGTTGTCCTGGAACTTAATAGGTTAACCAGGTGCCTGCCTCTTATTATGCCCAAATCTGCGAAGTCCCCGCAAAAGGAGACCGAATCCCGTATGTAAAAGCAAAGAACCTTTATTTTAAGCAAGTTTGCAAACTCGGTCTTTCTGCATGTCCAGTGTATTGGAATAAATGTAGAGCCCCAAGCTCAGTTAGAATAGGGTTTTATAGTAGTAAAGGTGTAGGTGAGGTGTCTCTGAGGTTCAGGACCCCTGATTGGCTGACATTCGTCTAGGGTGTCCTGGTGACTGTGTGCTGGCAGGTGATCCTGTCTACAGCAGTTGGACCGTTAGGCACTTCCTTTGACTGGTCTGTTCTTGGGTGGAGGTCAGGTAATCTCAGCTTGTGATTCTTCCTGCAACCAGGTATTGCTTCAGGGTAAACTACTGAGACTCAGGCCTCCATTTAAATTTATGGATGGCCAGAGTCCTACTCTGGCTGGTGATAATGGTTGGAAGTAAAGAACTTCCTTTGGGTGACCTGCCCATACTTAGCTTATTATGGTTGACTCCCACATCTCTCCTTCCTGAGTGTTTTCTGCTAAGATCCTGGGTTTCTCTTACCTTGACTTGTTCATTTGAAGTCACTGCACAGAAAACAATTTCTGTGAATCCCTGGGACGGAAACATCCGGAAACAGACGCCACCAATTACACGGCCATCTTTAATTAAAGCAAGGGTTTTATGTTTCCTGAAAGAATAAGGTTAAGCTTTATCTTTCTTGGTTATAAAATACTTTGGAGATGTTCCTTATTGAGTAAGAAGACTCAGAGCAGGAGGGGGTTCTTTCATCTAGACACCAGCTCACCAGGTAGCCATTTTCCTGTACTCTTTAGGGCAAGCCTGCTTCAGAGCTTCCACCAAAAACAAAGGAAAAATTACCTTAGAAGAACTTGAGCCTGAAAATATGTGCTTGGAGGGGCTTTAGAATTGGCTATGGGAACTGGAGGGAGAGCTCAGAGCTCAAAGTAGTAGGTAAGGGTGGCACACATGCCTGAAGAGTTCATACAGTGATAGTAACATTACATAAAGAACACAACACCCACATGTAGGAACTGTCAAGTCCTGCAACTGGAGCCCCACCAGACTGTCTCACTCAGACTTGCCACATTTGCAGATCACATTTAACACAGGCTGTCTGGTTAACTAGGGTAAAAACAAATGTAGTTTAATTCCGTGTTGTTGGTATTTTTAGATTTCATTTTTGTTTTTGTTTTTTTTTTCTTTAATATTGTGGGTTAAACCTAGGGCTTTGTTTTCTCTAGGTAAGCCTTCTACCCATGAGCTACAACTTCATCCTTAGATTTTTATTTTCTTCCTGAAAGCACTGGATTTCCTAGGGTAATCTATCCCAAATCCCAGTCATTTTCCTAGTGTTTACACTTGTTCTCTGTACTTTGCCTGAAGATCCAGCAAAACTTTGGTGCAACCCTACCTGTGGGTACTTGGGCTACAATGGTACCTATCTAATACAACAAAACGAGGAATGTACTGAGTGCAGTAAAACACATTAGTATTCCTATGTTCTCACAGAACATAGGCTAAACAGAATGGTGCAGAAGGGTCCTCATCAGCTTAGTATTTTTTATTTCATTCATTTGTTTGTTTATTTGTGTGTTCATGCCACTCTCTCCTCGTGTATGTATGTGTGTGTGTCTGTGTGTGTGCACGCACATGAGCGCACACAAATACATGCCACTCATGTATAGAAGTCAGAGAAAATTTTATGGGAGTCATGTCTCTCCTACCATGTGGGTTCCAGGATAAAACTTAGATCATAAGGTTTGGCAGCAAGAGAATTTACCCACTAAACCATCTCACCAATCCCAGCAATGTATAATGCTTCAATCTATTAACAAGAACATTTAAGATTTATTGACAGATAATCTTTATGATTTTGACATGAAAATTATATCATTGTGACTATGTATCCATATCAAGATAAAAGGTAGTTGGATTCCAAGGGCTAAATGTCACTAAATAGTTCTCTCTTGCATTAAAGAAGGAATTAAGAATGAGCTGAACTTACGGGTCAAACACGAGTCGTGTGATGTACTCTTTGGGCATTCGGGGCAGCTGGTGAGAAAACACATTCTGCAGACCCACCAGCCACATCAGCATCTTCTTGCTCGGTTTCTGGCTCAAGGAATTGCCCACCACATGGAATTCAATGACACCCCTGCGCTCTTCCAGCCTTGCTGCCTCATCTCTGGCTGAATGTGCTGACAGAAAATTGGTCTGGGATCCAGGAGACAAGAAAAGATTACAAAGGGCTCTTCTCTGAAAACAGTGCACTGGAACACATGAACGCTTTCCCTGTTCTAACAAGACTCTGGTATGAATTTCAGAGTTTTAAACACCTGTGCATCCATACACCATACCCCACAAGTTATGAAGACAAAATAGAAAAGTGGATTAAGAAGTAGATGATTCCGCAGTTAAAAGGGTTTACTGTGCAATCAGAAAAACAAAATAAAAAAATAATAATAAAATAATAATAATAATAAATAATAATAAAAAATCAAAAGATAATATTGCATGGATTAGGCATCAGCAAACTTTTGATGAGACAGAGTCTTGCTGTGTGGTATAAGCTGGCCTTGAACTAACATCCTCCTGCCTCAGCTTTCCCACTGATAAAAGGATTATACCACCACTTTGGGCCAGGTAACGTTTTTAAAAAGAAAACAAATATGAGCTCCCAAGGTCCAGTTGAAGAGCAGAAGGTGGGAGAAGATGAGCAAGGAAACCGGGACCGGGAAAGGCTGGTCCACCAACCAAGACAGTGTGTCTGATCTAATGGGAGCTCACCAAATCCAGCTGAACCAGGACTGAATGAGCATATGATCAAACCGGAATCTCTGAATGTGGCTGTCAATGGGGGCTGACTGAGAAGCCAATGATAATGGCACTGGGACCTATCTCTTCTGCATGTATTAGCTTTTTGGGAATCTAGTCTATATGGATGTACACCTTCCTAGGCCGGGATGGAGCGGGGAGGGCCTTGGGCTTCCCACAGGGCAGGGTATCCTGCCCCCTCTTAAGGAAGCAGGGGAAGGGAGGAGGGTTAGTGGGGGAGCGGAAGGGGACTGGGAGAAGGGGACGAAGTGTAAATATTTTTGAATGAAAAATAAAAGAATATAAAAAAAAGAGAACAAATAGAAAATGTTTTAGAAGAGTTGGAAAGAAGGCTCACAATGTGAGGACAAGGGTTCGATCCCCAGCACCTACAGAAGTCAGGAGGGTCTGGTGGCCTGCCTGCAATTCCAGCACTAGAGCAAGTTAGCTACTTAGAGTAGTCAAAAGGCAAGTTATGTGCTTATTTGAGAGAATCTGCCACAGGCACTAATGTGCCCCATGCTCATATAAACACATGGATTAATATAAAAATTAATTTTAAGACTATTTTAGGGGGTTGGAAAAATGGTTCAGTATTAAAATAGCATGTACTGCTCTTAGAAACGGCCCACGTGTGGGTCTTAGCTTGCACATTCATTAGGTAACTCCAGCCCAGAGGATCTGACACTTCTCTGGCACCTGCACTCACATATACACACTCCTACACAGAAAAACATGTACGCATAATTTAAAAAATAATAAACATTTTAGACATTTTGAATCATATGGTTTCTTAACTACTCAATTGCTGTTGTAATTTAAAAGACTGCATAGTTGGCACAATGTTCTAATAAAACTTTAAGGATGGTGGGAGGCCTGGAAATAGTGAGGGCTCAGCAGTGCCTGCTGTTCTGCAGAGGACCCAAGCTTGGTTCCCAGCACCCATATGGGAGGCTCACAACTGCCTGCAACTCCAGTTCCAGAGGACCCAATGCCCTTTTCTTGCTTCTGTGGGCAGCCACACATGCCTGATCTATATGCAAACACATAGACATTAAAAAAAAGACATGAAAATTTTGAACTGGGGGCAGTGAGATGGCTAAGAAGTAAGTGTGCTGCCAACCTGACGATCTAGGTTCAATATTCCAGACTAGTCATGTGGTAGGAGGTCTGGCTTGAATTCCAGAGAGCTAGCACCTAGGCTTTGAACTGCCTTTTGTGATGTTACCTTTAGTTACTGATAGATACCCTTTATTTGAAGTGTCTGAATCTTATCTGAGTTCTTCCTGAAGGGTTCAAAGCTTTTGCATAACTTAGTTACTAGAGGACTTAGAAAACCCAGAGATCTTGGGACTGAGAATTGCTTTGGTATTTGGTTCCTTCAAGGAGCTTCAGATAAGAAGTTGTGCAATGTGGAAATTGACATGTTAATGTGTAAATTGTATAACAATAAAAATCCTTTTGCAAATCAATGATCAGTCAGTTCACCGGAAGCAGACTCTGCTGTAGCTCTTTGGCGAAATCTAAAATTCATTCTGGAGTGAATTTTCTTATCCACAGAACCATGCAAAACAGAATATTGACAGTCAGGGTTCTCTAGAGTCACAGAACTTATGGAATGAATTTACAGGCTACAGTCCAACTCATCCAACAATGACCAGCGGTGAACAGAAAGTCCAAGAATCTAGTAGTTCCTCAGTCCCACAAAGCTGGATGGGTGTCTCAGCTGGTCCTCTGTATATGCTGGAATCCTGAAGAAGTAGATTGCAATGGTTGTGCTACAAAATGAGGGCAACAGGCAAAGAGCAAACCTTCCTTCTTCCATGTTCTTATATAGGCTTCCAGTAGAAATTGTGGCCCAGATTAAAGGTGCGTCTTCTAGACTCAAGATATGGATCAAAGGCATGCTGTTTTCCTGATTAAGATCAGAGATGTGTCTTGCTACCTCTAAGGTCTAAAATAAAAGTGGATTTACCCACTTCAAACCAAACAGAAAATCTTTCACAGGTGTGCTCTCCATCTCTGGGTTGTAGTTCATTCCAGATAGAGGCAAGTTGACCATCAAGAACAGCCATCACAATCCACCTCTTGTCAATTTGACACACAATCATATCTCCATATCATGATTTTCAAATGAAAACAACCAGGTCACAATAATGCCTAAACCTAACATAACTATCCCCTGGACAACCACAATGTGTTGTAAATTTAGAATAGGTAGCACTGTCCCTCGGGGAACATCTTTTTAGTATTCTCTTATTTGATGTTACAACATATAATAAAGAAGAAATATCTGTACAAATGCATTCTTAACAAAATTCAAAGAAGCACTCTTCTCAATAATAATCCTTATTTCTGCAACTGGTCACATGATCTTAGCTGCTATTTATAACTACCTTCCTTTACTACCTATTCTGTATTTTCTCTATGCTCTGCAAGTACCTCAGCAGATCTTGGCTCTTTTCCTGGAGGAGACCCATGCCTTCATGGGTCTGTGTCCTGGGACATCCTGCCTGGATTAGGCTGTTGTCATTTCCCATTGGCTTTAATAACAGAGCACCATAGCATCAAGAGATGCCCTAAAGTATTTCCCACACTCAAACATAATCTTACTTACTGTAGGATTCAGCCTCGACAAGCTCAATAGAGGCCTGAGTCTCAGTAGCTTACCCTAAGGCAATATCTGGTTGCAAGAAAGACCACTGAGATTACCCAGGCACCACCCAGGAACAGACCATCCAAAGGAAATTCCTAACATTCCAACCATTGCAGACAGGATCACCTGCCAGCACACACAGCACATCACTTTTCACCAGGACACCCTTAGACAAATGTCAGCCAATCAAGAGTACTGAACCTTAGAAATTACTCAGCCCAACCTCTACTATTATAAAAACCCTACCCCAACTGAGTTCCGGGCTCTTCAATTGCACCAATGCATTGGACACACAGAGAATCCAAGTTCAAACTTGAATGAGAATAAAGGCTCTTTGCCTTTATTCTTTTTACATACAGGACTCAGATTCCTAGTTGGATTTTGGGGAACTCCGTGATCTGATGGATCTATCACCCTCCTATCACTGTTATTCTCTCCTTAGCCCGTTGGTTTAAGGGCATAAGAAGCCCCAAAAGACCAAGGGGAAGTCAGCACTTCCAGTTCAATGGGATGTTTGTTGTGACTTCTGGTAGTAGTGAAAGACCTCAACCGAGTTTTCATAACGAACTGGATGAATTGGGTAATGGGACAGATTCTTCCTCCCCGCTCCCCCTCCCCACAGGGCAGGAGGGCTAGCAATTATCAGAACTGGTCACAGTCCTGGGCAGGAAGGCTAGCAATTATCAGAACTGGTCACAGTCCTGGGCAGGAAGACTAGCAATTATCAGGACCAGT